>WHVA01000748.1:0-41308 GCA_015179125.1 Gautieria morchelliformis
GTGTGTTGGCGGAAATGGTGCTGTTGTTGATTTGGATACTGGCGTTGTTGGGGGACAACCCAATGCAAAGCGAGCTGGCCTGTCATTGTGGCCTGCTTGCAAAGCTTTTCTCCTGGTGTTGCTGGGTCAAAGGTCCTGATGCAGTTGAGCAAGATGTCCCAGGGAGGAGGCAACATATGGGCAAGGTGGGCCAATGAGGGGGTGCACGAGCGTTCAGGCGAGGAGACTGGTTCTGCAGGGAGTGTCGTGGAGGAATCAGGGGGGGATTCTTCTGCTGCTGGGGGGGGGGGGGGGGGGAAGAAGTGGAGTCATAGTAACAGGCTAGAGAGCATGGGTGACATGGTCTTATGAGTCAAACAGTTTATGGAGGTGCGTGAGAGGAGTGTCATGGGGGGGGGGGGGTTTGGGGGGTGCGTGGTCACTGATTTGCGGCCTCCCCTCAGAAAGGGCTCCCATGTGAAAAAGGCAAGAGTCAGGTGTATTTGGCTTCGTATTGGGAGGCCATGTGGTCGGTGGGGAATCAGGCACGTATCACAAGGGCAAAGACAGGTTCAGGTATTCAGGACACGTTGCAGGATTTTTTTATTAAGAAATTGGATGGGTGGTACAAGAAAAAACTGGGATGTATTGCGAAGCAGGATGCCTTGAATGATGCGGTGGGGAGACTCCCGAATGAACCCACCAGCCCAGTGTGGAGGATCCAAGGTATGAGTTCGGGTGGTTCGGGATAGTTCAGGACATCAGGAGTGATGTTGTCATAGGTTTGGATCCACATGCTGATACACCGGTGGAGGTCTTACACGTGGTGCTTCTCGGTTTTGTGAAGTACTTCTGGCAGGATGTGGTTGCATGGGTCAGGAACGCGAAAAGGCAGGAATTGTTGGAGGCTCGGGTGCCGGGAGTCGACATGGCAGGCCTTGGGATATCCCGACTTACCGGGCATACCCTTGTGCAGTGGGCCGGTTCCCTTACTGGGAGGGATTTCCGTGCCATTTGTCAGGTCACACTGTTCATCCTATGTGACCTGGTCCCAGCCAACTGCATGCTCGCTTGGACTGCCTTGTCATGGTCCCTCTCATTTGGCAACCCATGATTGAGGACTCAAGGGCCCATTTGGTCAGTCACTAGGGCGCACTTTGGCACCTGTTCGTGCTAACGTCCTACTGGCTACAGGTGGAGCTAAGGCTGACCATCGATCGTTTTCTTGACTGCACGCTCAAGTGGACACCCAGGTGGTTTAACAAACCTAAGTTTCATATCCTGCTGCACCTCACTGAATATATCAGGCAGTTGGGCCCCACAATTCTCTTTGCCACAGAGGGGTTTGAGTCCTTTAATGCAGTCATATGCAGGAAAAGTGTCCACTCTAACAGGCACACTCCATCCAGGGACATCGCCTTGGCATTTGCACAGAGCAACTGGGTCTGCCACCTGACGAGTGGCGGAGCTTTCCAGCAAGTCCCTGCACAGAGTTCAAGGGTGGACGAGGGTGGAGTAGGTCCATGCGCTTCTCATGTGGCGGATATGCCACAGCTTCCCCCCCGGGCACGGTTTGGAGGCAGGCGAGCATGCACACACTTGCCATGATCCCGAGTTCGAAGACAGTTATGTCCTACCTCGGTTTCCAAGAGGAGCGAAAAGGGGCTGTGGGTACATGCTCTAGCCCCTACCCTGAATGATTGGTGGGCTAATTCCTACAGGCCTGGCCACTTGCTCCCCAGGCCCCGCCATCACATATGAGCACACATGCTTGGGTCAGCATGTGCACTGTATGCCTGTGACTGGTCTGCCAGATGACATGCAATACAAACGCTGCAAGAGCCTTGTCCTCGCGAACAGTGATATCATCGCCCCTGGGGGCTGGGTCATCTATACATCAAGGATGCACAAGGCCTGCCGAATGTGTGTAGGACGGGTCCTTGAAATCCTGCGCATCACGGGGTCTCATGAAGACTCCATTTCGAGGGCATCTTCGATTGTGCTCGAAGAGTACAGGGTGGGAATGCCACATAGGCTGTATGGATGCCATATCTCACACGGTACAGTCCAGAGTGGGTTGATGTCAGCGGTTTTGAGGTACCCATGCTACCGCCCCTTGTACACATGGTGAGGCTCACCCTTTCCCCCAGGACGTGGCCTGCACAGTTACCATGCAGCACAATTACACTGACCACAAATGCAAAACGTCTGGGTGGCAAAACATCTACCAGGAATGCCAGATCACCAAGGAACGGGTGCCGCTACTCCTGCACAAAACTGAGGACGATTGGATCCTCAATTTGTGCCAGATGCGGGATGCGAGGCATTTCAGACCTTTCTGGATTCCAATGCTGGTGATGGACCGTGACCACCTCATACATGCCGATGCGGCAATGGAGATCGCTGTGCGGGGCCCCACACAGCAATCTCTGAACATCATTGGGAGATGACCCACACCAACGCAGGCCGCAGGACATCCCCTGCTGCTGGGGGTTCCAAGGGGCACACTCGACCCCTCTCTCCTATGTTGACCTCCTTCCCTGTTGATAATAACATGATATCCTAAAGTTATCTTGATATTGTGCCTCCCAATGTTGATTACAGTTAGACTACAATCATCTCATTGTACCGGTCATTACCGATGCTACTCCATCCCCATGGTCCCATGAGCTGTTCCATCAACCCCAACAGCTCTACGACCCAGCGCCTTTCACCCATAGCATGCGCGCATGCCAAATGCACCGCAACACATTGGTCCTTCTTCAATATATCCCAGAAATTTTGGTGGGTCCCATCCCCGACGGGGATGTTGCACAAGGACCTCTCACCCACCCATTCCAAGTATCTTTCCACCTCTGGGGGAGAGGTAAGGACACTTGCCATAGGATGATCTCCTGCCTCCGAGCCCCACATGGGCCTGGGTGCTCCCAACTCATCCTTGACACTGTGGGTGGAGCTGCCTGGTGATCCCGAGGTCTGGGCCAGGGTGTCCTCAGGCTGTGACCATCCTGCAGCCATGGCTGCACAAGGACAGCCCACAATGACTCAGGCCCAGGAATGGACAATGCAGTGGGTGAGTGACTCACACTCATCATAAGATGCTATTTCCTCTGTACCATCCAGCAGGACATCACTCTCTGTGCTGCCCGCCTGCGATGGCACTTGATGTTCATCTGGGGCACCCTGGTCAGCATTCACGTCGGCCTCATGGGACCACATCATATTACACACCCACCTCATGTTCCCGGCAAACACGTGTCCTCCTGAACTGCCCCTTGACCTTCGACCTCTTCCTTGGACTACACACTTGGCCTGTGCCCCCAACTTATCCCTCAAACCACTGCGTCTCACTAGTCTGCTCATTGAGTGCACCCCCCTGCTTATGCCAAGATGGCCTGTGGAACAGTGTGTCTTCATATGCGTGATAAACCACCATATGAAGATGCACTCACGCATCATCGAAGTGCACTCGCTCCTTCCTCTTCGGCTGAGTGCTTGTCTTGGCTGTATCATGACACCATGGACGACGACCACCCACATGTTGAGTCACTGCCTGTGACCAAAATTTTTACCACCCCACCCCGACTGCCCAACCCACTCCCTCACCCACACACAGGGACCAACTTGAGCCCTGTGCCTCTTTGCACCTTCTGCCCCAACTGTCAACTCCATGCGCACAGAGTGCCCCTCCAATGCTACACCCTCCCCAGCCTCCTCTCTAGCCCGCGGGCACCCCCCCTACACCCATACATGACCTTTCATCCACCCCCAGCCACGGCAATGTGCACAGCCACCCCATCCCCACCTTCTTCCCCACCTAGTCCAGTGACAGCCTGATCCGATCCTTGCCCCCTGTTTTGGAACCCTTCAAGCCTTAGTGTCAGAGCTAACACTTTGGTCTATCAGAATGTGTCGTATACGAAACTGCAAGAATATTAAACACTACTGGTGTAATGAATAACAAACTATTAGTCTGTAGGTTCGAGGACGACTATCGGGGTCCAAGTATTCCAAAAAGATAGGAATGGCTTCACAGGAGAGTTTGTAAGTGGACTGACCCGATTAACGTCAATGCACTGCAATAAATGAGCAACTAGGGTTTAAGAAGTAACTTGTGAAAGTCACTGAACAGGAAAGTGACTGATCAGTCCGTCTCGGGTATTGGAGAGCTAATTGACAAGGAAATCAATTGTCAGACTCACTCTGCAGAATTTCACCTGGAGTGTTAGTCGAGGTGGCTAAGTAGAAACACAATTACTTAACTGAGAATTAATAAACTAAGTAAGTGTAATAACCCTAGCTGGGGTTAGCAGCTTAGTAAGCTGTGCAAGCTTTGCAAGTCACAAGAGGTACGTGGATAGTAGATGATGATGTATTGGCTGATGAAAGGTGGGCAGTAAGGCCTCCTTTTATATTGTATCTACTATCTATTAATAGACTAGAATGAGTCACGAAGAAATAGGGTAGTGAGTCATTGAGAAAAAGGGTAGTGAGTCAGAGCATGTGTCGGCCAATTGCAGTTCACGATTAGGGTGTGAGTCATGCACTGAGTCACGAAGAAATGGGTAGTGAGTCAGAGAGAAATAGGGTAGTGAGTCAGAGCATGTGTTGGCCAATCATGACTCACGATTAGGGAGTGAGTCATGCACTGAGTCACACAGAAATGGGGTAGTGCGATTGGCCAACACATGCTCTGACTCACTACCCTATTTCTCTCTGACTCACTACCCCATTTCTTGGTGTCAGTGCATGCCTCACACCCTAATCGTGAACTGCAATTGGCCGACACATGCTCTGACTCACTACCCTTTTTCTCAATGACCCACTACCCTATTTCTTCGTGACTCATTCTAGTCTATTAATAGATAGTAGATACAATATAAAAGGAGGCCTTACTGCCCACCTTTCATCAGCCAATACATCATCATCTACTATCCACGTACCTCTTGTGACTTGCAAAGCTTGCACAGCTTACTAAGCTGCTAACCCAGCTAGGGTTATTACACTTACTTAGGTTATTAATTCTCAGTTAAGTAATTGTGTTTCTACTTAGCCACCTCGACTAACACTCCAGGTGAAATTCTGCAGAGTGAGTCTGACAATTGATTTCCTTGTCAATTAGCTCTCCAATACCCGAGACGGACTGATCAGTCACTTTCCTGTTCAGTGACTTTCACAAGTTACTTCTTAAACCCTAGTTGCTCATTTATTGCAGTGCATTGACGTTAATCGGGTCAGTCCACTTACAAACTCTCCTGTGAAGCCATTCCTATCTTTTTGGAATACTTGGACCCCGATAGTCGTCCTCGAACCTACAGACTAATAGTTTGTTATTCATTACATCAGTAGTGTTTAATATTCTTGCAGTTTCGTATACGACACATTCTGATAGACCAAAGTGTTGGCTCTGACACCAAGGTCTTGAAGGGTTCCAAAACACTGGTGGACATTCTGGGAATTGCTTTCGCAGTGACTAGAGTGCAGAATTTGCTACTACATAACTGAGATCGAGAACCCTTCTCTAACACAGTTGGTGATACCTACCCTAACCCGGTTGGTCCTTAAACTTGGTGAATCAGGTACTTATCCTTATTCCTCCCATGCCTCAACTCTATTCCATCCTCTTATCTTAACCCTCGCTCAACTTTGTACTGCACTACTCCTCATTTCGAATCGCTTCAACTTGGAATAGTAGTATGTCTACTTCAGCTGGTATGAGTGTTTCTCCCAGCTCCACTACTCGCTATCCTCACCGATTAACTCCTGTGGATAAACCACCCTCGGATAATCCTACGGAGACTGATGTTAGCATGTTGGAGTCACCCCTTGCACGGCAAGCCAGCTCATCAGATCCATTGCCAGTCGATTGGACTTTTGGACGTCCTCTAATGACTACTCTTGACCATGTCTACTTGGCAGCCAGTACTCCTCCACAGTACTTCCCGGCAGGATGTCACACAGTCATCCCTGACTTAAGGCTTTCACTTAGAAGGGACACCTTGCTCTGCATTTCAGAAGTGAACTCTGATCATTCTAATGCACCAGCATTCAGGACTCTCACACGTTCCACAGAAGGCGCCTTCAGAAATGAGTTGACCTCACTTGAGTCAGTACTACTTGGCCATCCTGGACAAGTACCCGGTAGCGGAGCAGTTGGCTATTTCATTGATTCATTCAATTACAACACTTTACTCGAGCATTTATCCCGTATTCCTAATGACCGGAGACATCTCTTGGAAAGTTTGAACATGCCTCCTCCTTCCTTAACCACTCTACCTCAGTGGTCAGCCAACTCCTTGTGGAATATAAGGAGTTAGAAGTGCTCTTTGTTACGCTAGGTGAAGACGTAGAAAACTTCTTAGCCTTCTATTGGGATATCTTTGCCAAGGCTAAGGGAACTTTCAAACCTGTCAAGGATGAAATTGTCTCCCCTTAATTACCAGACATTGCTGAGATGTCTTCTAATCCAGAAGCCTTTTGAATGTGTTACACTGCAGCCCAAAAAGCTCTGTCAAGGAAGTTGGCTGCAGATAACATTTTCAATGGAGCAAAGCTCAATATGGTTCAAGAGAATCCTGCTCCCAGGCATGATCATTCTTCTCACCTTCTTACTATGCCAGTAAGAGAAGCTCCTGAACCAGTCTCAGCTCCTCAGCTGCAGAGAATCCCTAATCTCCCACTCATCCCTCAAGGTGACACTGAACAAGGTCTTCACATAGATCATGATCATGTTAGAAGAAGACAGTCTACCGCTTACACTCGTGGCCCTAGACCATCTTTGACTTTTCGTTCACCTTACAATCAAGACCTTACCAAGCTTACTGGGTCTGATGGCTTGGAAGAAATATTCTGAACTCCTGCTCCTAATCGGCAGAGGACTATCTTCAGCATTCCTGAATCTTCAGAAGTCCCTACATGGACCCACCGAGTTTCTGGAGGAGCACCTCCTGGAGATGATCCTTCTGATGATGAGTCTTCTGACAATCCACATACTCCCACATGTTACCCTCCTATCCTTCCTTCAATACCTTCAGGAAATAGGAATAACCCACCTGGCTGGCCTGGTGATTCAGGTCCACCTGATGGAGGTGGCGATGGTCCTGGAGGTGGCCACCCTACTCTACGCAGGGGGGATCATTGTAAGGATGATAAGTCAGACTCTAATGCCTCCCTTGGCAGGAGTAAACTGGATGCTTATTTCGACAACAAGCTACGTCCTGATTTGGTTCCCAAATGGGATGGCAATCCGGATACATTGGCACACTGGATATTGAAAGTGAATCACTTAGCTCAAAGCTCTGCCACAGTCTCTAATCAATTGGGAAGCATTATCCCCTTGAGACTTTGCAACAGTGCAGAACACTGGTTCTTTTCCTTACCCTTGTCATACCGGCAAGAAGCCACCATTGATTGGAAAACAATCAGAGACGTAATTGGAGCCTATTACATGACCCGAGCATGGTTAGACAAGCAGAAAGCAAGAGCTACTCACTCCGCCTTCTGAGAGCCTGGTCACTCTAGTGAATCCCCTAGCGAATACTTCGTTAGAAAGGCTGAGCTACTGAGACTAGTCAGTAAGCTGATGGACTTGGAACTCATCATGGAAGTCATGAACGGTGCACCCTCCTATTGGCATACAGTCATTGATGCTCATAGATGTGCAGACGCTGTTGAATTCCAATCTGCTATCAAATACCATGAGGAATCCTTATCTCATCCACCCTTCACTTCTGGTGATAGTATGGAGAAACAACTTAGAAGTTTGGAGATTGCTTTACAATCCAAGCCCAGATACGAATCTAGTCCTTTGGATAAACATTTCTATGATACTGGTTCTGATTTGGACAGATGGTCATCCAACCTTGACCCTCCTAAGCATCCCAAGGACAACTCTAATGTTTCTATGAGATCCACTCCTGCATCAAAAGGAACTAGGCCTTGCAGGCATTGCGGCAGCAATCAGCACTGGGATAATGAGTGTAAACAAGCCATGTCTACCACTCACCCTGCTCACAATTACTTTGCTGCAATTTCTTCTGATGAAGATAATGCTGACAGGGCTTATGAGGATTTATACCTCGAAGCTACTCTCGAGTCGGAACATGAACTCAACTCCATCCCAGCTCACAGAAACTACATAGCCTCAAGGACTGATGAGGAACCCAAAACTTCAATATGGGAATTTCAGGACATCCCTCAACTTCATGGTGCTCATTGTCGACTAGCTAAACCAGCTAGGAGTGTTTTTGAAAGCACGTCCAGTCTGGGGGGATCCAATGCAACTAATGGCAACAGTCCACCCAATCCTTCTACTCCAGGAGAGTTTGTTCATAAGACTCCCAGAGAAAGGAAAGGACTACTGAGAGACACAAAATGTCTAGTCACATTGTTGAGAAACTCAAAACTCACCTGTAGGGCTCCTGCCTCCTTGATTAAGCTCAAGAATGTTGGGTGCATATGTGCACCAGGCTCCAAACCTAACATTTCTGTTGTTATTTCTTTCGATTTCGACCTGAAACTATGCTGACATTCATTCTATGCCTTTCACAATTTTCTTTGATTTTTCGAGGCTGTATTACTACTCCTTTTCATGTTCTGTCCAACCGACCCTTTGTGGGTGGTTGTGGACAAGTTTCCTTTTTGAGCTGCGGCTGTTCACTAACGTGTTACGTTCTATGGGCGCTTAGCACGGCACACCAGTGCCTCAAGGGCACTTAAGTGCCGGAACTTCGTATATGCGAGTGAAACAAGCCCATGCGCAGCCTCCCCTCCTCAGTGTTGACTATCACTGAGGAGGTGAGTTTAATAGTGTACTTTCATAGTATGAAACTGAAAAAACATGTAGAACATTAAATAGGTAGCATTCCTTTATATTACTCAGTGTTGACTATCACTGAGGAGAACATTAAATAGTTTATTAATCTCCTGCAAGTCCCATCGTTCATATCTGGCATATAACTTCCTACTTGCCCAAACCAAGTTACTACAAAGAAGTGTATGTCTAAACCTGCAGGTCGTGCCTTTCTTGAATCATGTGCTACTACTACCCGTGTTTGGTTGGGTGAATACGGAAGGAACCCACAATCCCTTGTAGTTCATTCAGGTTCGGATATCACTCTAATCTCTCAGAATACTCTTAACTCCATGGAGGATCCTCCAGAAGTCAAGATGGGCCAGGAAGTCAGTTTAATACAAGTTACTGGTTCATCCAAGATCTCAGGCTATGTAACTATCCCCATAATTTTTGACTCAGACTCTGGTCCTGTCCAACTGGAAATCAAAGCCTATGTTGTCCAGGACATGGCTACTCCTATCCTTCTAGGAAACTATTTTTCCAATCAGTACTCAATTTCTATAATGCGAAAGGGTCCCCACAGTTATCTAATATTTGGAGAAACTGGATGGAAAACAAAAATTGAGAATCCAATTGGAGCCTCTAGGACAAACCTAACTGGTCATTCCCTCAATAACCAAACCCTTGGAGCGACTCTCAAGCCACATGGAGTTCCTAATATGGTCAACCACGTGTCATTACTCAACCTGCTCACTCAAACACGTGGATTTCATCTCCTATCCATGGATCCCTTGTCTATTCCACCATCTCTATTCGGTCTGTCCTTTGACCTCTTCGTCGCTGTTGCAACAACGAATGATGCTGAAGTCTTTAGGTCATCTTCGGAAGACCCCGCATCCAGTGGCACTGTGCCTGGAAATCCGATCGATCATTTCGGTTCCATCAGCTCTCACTCCATTTCACGCCTCGAGGGCTGCCATTCCAGTCACAGCCTCAATTCACCCTGCTCACTGGTCTTCACAGTTCCTAGGTCCATAATTCATGATCAGATCTGGTCCAACAACCGAGGAACCATCGAGAAGTCCATTTTCTTCGACCTCCTCTTTCTCTTCTCAGCTACCCCACTCGATTCGCACCAAGGATCGCTGCCTCGGTTTCTGGGGAGTCTACTCCGGTCCCTGAGACCTTGAAGCCGGATTCCCACTCCTTCCTACTCACCAGCTACGAATGGAGCTTATCATGTCTCTGACTCCGCACGTCTCAGAGCGTCCAAGACACAGGACCCTGACATGAGTAAGCTGCCTCCATTACACTGGATTGCTTCATTCTGGTCTGTGGACTCAATTCCAGCTCGTACTCCTCAACTCTCCTTGGCTGAGGAACCTGAGGAATCACAGGAAGTCATGCAAGCAAACTTGCCAGTTTGTCGTCTGCGGTTTCCTTGATATGAACCAATTGACTCAGATACTCCCTCAGGTCTTTCCAAACTTGTTTCCGAGGGATTGTACGGATCCTATCCTTCTCTTATGACCGCAAAACCCGTGATCCATGTCCCTGTTGTCAGGCCCGCACGACTTGGCATCCTAAATTTTCACCTAGCCTTACAACAGCTCGCACCGTCTTTTTTTACTGCTTTGAAAACTTAAAAACACCTCCTCTACCTCTCTACAACCCTTCATCTCTCTCTTGTTTTCAACGCAAGGGTGATGGGCAAAACTTCGCATCCTATCAATCACTTTTATCATCTTACTTATTTGCACCCATGGCTACCTTTTCCGACATCTCCGCAGCTGACTACTCCCTTTACCACAACTCGAAGGGCAACCTAGTGCAAAGTTCTGTTCTTCCCCCGCCATTTCCTTTCCAACACACGACTAATTTCAATTACTACCGGCCGGGCAACTTTGACTTCATTTATCTTGATATGCCATTGGACGAATGTGCCATCCTTCGACATGACCTTGCTTGTGCATACTGGGAAACGTTGAAGATGAAGTCCTGGTACATCCTCGCAGCTGCTCATAACTGGAAGGGCGATGAGAGCCAAGAGCCGCTGCCTATTACAGTTCCGGAGGAAAAGTTAAAGGAAATAGATATGATTCACCCTCCTTTCCCTCGTCTTTCCGAACTCACATACAACTTTCTCCTTGTCCCTGGTCCTCCTTCCGAGATTCACGCTCGCATCAGTAAATGGCAGGCATCTTCTCGTCAACTTTCAGCCTGGATCGAGAAGGCCAAGATCAACTCGGCGCAGACTACCGACTGCTCGTGGGAGTCACCTACTTCTCCACTCTTCCCTGGTTCTCTGGCTGAGAATTATGTCTCACTCCAGTTCCTGACTCTCCGGAACCCAGCAAAGTTTTCGTGGAGTCTGCGGAACCGTCCTGTGAGTCCAACTCGGCATATTATCTCTCCAATGGTTTCATTACCTCTTCAGTCTGCACTGCACGTGCTTTCCACGCTGAAGTCAAGCGGGATACCCTCAAACACACTCGCGACTTCTCTCCTGAAGACCCCAGCTGCAACGGTTCCGACTCCAACAAGAAACAACGCATCCTATGGCAGCCATCACTTGCTCGCCTCGTCGAGTTGCGTCGGTCCCTGATTTCGGGAGAAGTCGACTCATTTGCAGGATAGGCCCCTACTCCAGCTTCTACACCAGTCCCTTCTATCCTTCCCAGTTCCACTCTTGACTCTCTCGTGTTCCGTCCATCCACGCATCCATGCCGGCAACTGCTTTGAACCTCACCCCGTTAGGCCTTTCAAGATCAAAGCATGGTTCAAAACAGAGGTGGTAGGCGATATGGAATCGACCTAGGGTGATGAGTACGTTTAAATAGGGGGATCCTGTATGGGATCCTGCTTTGCCGGTCAAATAGGAGAATTTCCATGTATTTTCGATGTAGTGACCTTAAAATATAGCATACAGGTATTGCTATCGTTGGGGATGAACTATTTAAGCTTCCTCTAATTTCCTACCATTTTTCCACCATTTTTAACGAAGTCTTTGGCTCAAAACACTTCTATTCTGTTGTGTCAAGATTGGTTTTCAGGCGTTAATATCATGTATTAGTGAACACAGTGAATGCCCAAATGACTTGTGCGAATAAGTATGCCGTTCGGCGAATAGGTGAACCAATGAATGTTCACAATGTAAGAGGGTTTGCCTAAATGGGGCTCACCCTATCTACAGTCGTAGCCAAATAGCCCGTGACTCTTGATGATGTAACGTGCAAGGTCTCACGGAAGGGCTGTCTAAGTCTTGACAATCCCTTCGCTGGCGAAGGTGCTCCTTCGGAGCCCTTCGCCAACAGCACAGAAAATGGTTTGAAGGCTAAGGTAACAAAGATGAAGTATGAGAACTCACCAGTGATGCCTAAGTCCTTTGCTAGTCGAAGATGGGAATCTCCAAGAGAAGGCTTAAGATGATGACCACGGCAAGGTCAAAGCTGCACAAGATGAACGATGTATGATAATTGAACTGGGGAATATACATGCGAATATAAACTACTTATATCAAATGCTCGTAAGGTATCAGCGAATAGGAAAGAGGCCGTCACAAGTCAGGGTTGGATAGGGGTGCGCAGTCATGATACAGCATAGATGAAATAAACATACAATAGAATGTGAGAGGAGGGAGAACATGAAACGACGGAGAGTAAAGGTGGCGAAGGCACTTATGGACGAAACCATGTCTTGGGACCCGCATACATGCTACCCTGCATGGACTCTTGGTGTACTGGGTTGATTCCGCATGACCTATGGAAGAGATGCCCTGCGAACACACTTTGACCATACGAACGCCCAATGGGGTTGGATTAAGAAGACGATGGGGTTAATGATGAACCATCATGCCGGGTGAATGGTATCGATCGTATTTGATGGTGTGCCTGCTGGCGAATGATGCGAGCAGCGAATAGCCGTTCGGCGAAATGCAAGGAAGGGCGAACAGAGGTGACATAGGGGAGGAGAGGTCGAGGTGGAGGGCGAAGCTGAGCGAATGCTGAGGAGGAGTAGCGAAAGGGAAAACGGGGATACCAAGGTGCAGGAAATACACAGGTCATGACAATCCAACTATCAGAACACCATCGGGAGAGGGTCGAGCAGAGGAGGTGGTAGACCCAGTGATGACTTGTCAAGTCAGTCCAAAGCCGTCGGTCGTGCGTTTAACGGCGTGGCAATGGTAATGGGCGCGAATCAGCGAACATCAGTTGCCAAACATGACAATGGCGATCGGAACGAACATGGAAATGGGGTGAGAAATGGCACGACAGAGCACCTGAGTATGAGGAATAAACGCGTCATGACATGTTGCAGCAGAGTTATGAATCCACATGTATCCACAACTCTGCTTATTCAAATTCCGACGTGCGCGAGCCCGAACTCGAGCCTGTGGACACTTACGCACCCACAAACTCTGGCCAACCTGCCGGTTTGGACTCAGCTCTCTGGAAATAGCAATTTATTCCCAAGCCTCCACAACACAGTTTGTGCAATACAAACTCAGCCCAACCTATGCTACCATAGCAAAAAGGCTATGCTAGGCTGTGCTGTGCCATGACTACACTCCTAAATAGAATTAGGGTCATGACTCACTGCCAAGCTGGAGTATTATTGGTCCAAAGCCTTGTGACTTGGGAAATGACTCCTGCATGACTCAGAGCCTGGCTCGGCATGTGACTCATGCTCGGCCTCTGGTGTATCATTGGCTGAGAGGCCTCTTACCAATGAAAGGCTGTGTTGAGCTAATCCTCTGTAAGAATAAGGGTGTATCTTATTCTTAGACGTGACTCATGCCTGACTCAGTGCATGACTCACTCCCTAATCGTGAACCACGATTGGCCAACACATGCTCTGACTCACTACCCTATTTCTCTCTGACTCACTACCCTATTTCTCTCTGACTCACTACCCCATTTCTTCGTGACTCAGTGCATGACTCACACCCTAATCGTGAACTGTGATTGGCCAACACATGCTCTGACTCACTACCCTTTTTCTCAATGACTCACTACCCTATTTCTTCGTGACTCATTCTAGTCTATTAATAGATAGTAGATACAATATAAAAGGAGGCCTTACTGCCCACCTTTCATCAGCCAATACATCATCATCTACTATCCACGTACCTCATGTGACTTGCCAAGCTTGCACAGCTTACTAAGCTGCTAACCCTAGCTAGGGTTATTACACTTACTTAGTGTATTAATTCTCAGTTAAGTAGTTGCATTTCTACTTAGCCACCCAGACTAACACTCCAGGTGAAATTCTGCAGAGTGAGTCTGACAATCGATTTCCTTGTCAATTGGCTCTCCAATACCCAAGACAAACTGATCAGTGACTTTCCTGTTCAGTGACTTTCACAAGTCACTTCTTAAACCCTTGTCGCTCGTTTATTGCAGTGCATTGATGTTAATCGGGTCAGTCCACTTACAAACTCTCCTGTGAAGCCATTCCTATCTTTTTGGAATACTTGGACCCCAATAGTCGCCCTCGAACCTACAGACTAACAGTTTATTATTCACTATGCCAGTAGTGTTTAATATTCTTGCAGTTTTGTATACAACTCGTTCTGATAGACCAAAGTGTTAGCTCTGACACCAAAGTCTTGAAGGGTTCCAAAACAACCCCGCCTGATGACCCTATGAGGTTCCATGCGGATGGCCACCTGCACATGAGGTCACGGGATACTTGTAGAGGACAGGAATTATAGGCAGTAGGTTCGGACTTGATGCTCAAAAGAAGACTAGAAATTAATTCACTACAGGATTTCTAGGTCAGAAAATCGAAAAAACAAGACTAATTTACTTGCCTCTCTCAGTGAATTTAGTTGTCACTGAGAGAGGGGGGAAATGTGTCTCATGTGTATGTACTACTAGCCGGCGCTTTAGCGCCCGTGATGCCACGGTGTGCCATGCTAAGCGCCCATAGAACGTAGCACGGTAGTGAACAGCCGCAGCTCAAAAAGGAAATTTGTCCACAACCACCCACAAAGGGTCGGTTGGACAGAACATGAAAAGAAGTAGAAATACAGCTTTGAAAAATCAAAGAAAAATTTGACAAATCATAGAATGAATGTCAGCATGGTTTCAAGTCAAAATCGAAAGAAATACGAATGGTGGAATCTATTTGGCTTGATTTTGGTGCAGGAGCATAAATGCACCCAACAATACTGTGGCAGACCAGGGGTGAGATCTTGTGGCCAGACACACCCGTACATGCCACTTACATGAGGCATGGCAGTGGCAGTATCCCCTCCCCCACCCACCGTTCTCCCAATTTAGGCCCCTTGCCCAACGAAGGCCCCGTGGAGCCGACTGCGCCGCGGGTCATCCATGTGCTAACGCCGATGATTGATGCTCTTGCCAACCACTTCGCACTCACTGGGGCTCAAAGTGACGAGCTTTACGCCTTTTTTGAGGTACGTACTGACCTTATGTCCTTATTTGGCCACACTCAAACACTTCCAACACCAGTTGGGAGCTGGAATGGCCCATGAAGAGCTCCTCACTCGGGCTTACATGGTGGGGCTCATCTTGCAGGTTCAAGCGGACCACATGCGCCATGATGCCGCCATCGCTGCAATCACCAATGACTTGCAGGCGCGCCTGGAGGTGACCTTTACACTCAACAAGGAACAGGTGGTAAGTGTTCAACCCCCAGTCTGTTTGCATTTGCTCGCCCAGTGACATCCCACATGGTCAGGCCAATATCAGGCTGGTGGCGCAAGACCTCATATACGATAGCAAGAGGGGCCTATGTTACACTATTCATAGATGTAGAGGTATGTGGCTGTATCTACACTGGCAACTGACTCCCACTCATCTTCCTGACCCTCACAGGCCATGGTTCAAAAGGAGTGGAAGCGGCTCACTCTCACAAACATCTATGGGAACCCCTCATGTGAACGATATGTCTCCTCTAGCCTCAAACACATATGGTCCAGTGTGTGCAATGGATGGCGTGCCAATGTCAGAGAAGCCACTCATATTCTCACATCTGGTTCACCACTTGACACATGTCACACAGATCTGAGACAGTTGCTTGAGCTCCAGGACGGACTGCCTCATGCAGTTCACATTCGACAGTGCCACCAAGTACAAGACGGGGGACCCTGGAAAAAACATGAGCCCCCTGTATGGCATTCACAACGCCTTGCTGGTGCATGTTGCCTGGTCTGGTCCACCCAGTTTGCCCCACTGATACCACCCCCTATCATCTGTGAAGCGCCGGTTCACCTATGAAAACCCTGCTCTTGTAGATTGGGATGAAGTGGATGGTGGTGATGAAGACGCTGCAGCCCCGAGGAACCCAAAACACGCAAAAAGTCCGGTGCCACTCAGGTCAAGAAGGGGGAGGACTATTGGTCCTCCATTGATGCCTGGTTCAGCCAACTCATTGCAGTGTGGGGGGCCGACATGGGTGTTGGTGAATGGAAGCAGTGCATACCACCCTGCTGAGTGATACATGAACATGATGGTGCCCTCCAGGTACATTGATGAAAAATTGCAGTGCAATGCTCAAATGTTCCCTCACAACACCACAAACATTGCCATTGAATTTGTGATACCACACTTGAATGGCACCCTGCCAGCCTTGCAACCCATGACTAACACCACAGGAGGTGAGCATGCACCAAGGGGCCCTCAATGCGATCTTGAACATGACTTAGTAGAGCGGCAGATATGACCGGCGCAATAAGTAAATGGACATTCATGTTACAGTAAGACACAACAAACGAGTCCTGCGAGAATTCAAATATATTTGCCTGAGTCTGTTCCTCCCAATGTTTGTTATATCACCCACCAATGTCACATCGCAACGCAATGTGATCACCACCAGATTCTTCTGTCTTGCTGAGGTCAGGGATAACCCTGTCATAAGGCCTAATGCTGTCACTGCTATCCTGAAGCGAGTTTATCTTACTGTGACTGAGAATGGGCTTTTTCTCTTCATTTTGGGCTTCTCGCGACTCTCTCTATAGCTGTACTACCTGAGCTGGTTGGGTTGCATGTCTGGATAGCTTTTCTGAGAAGCTGTAGCTCCTGCTGAAGCTGCCCTGGAGCTGTCCATGAGTGGCATGTGTCAGGAGGCAACAGTCGAGGGACGGGGGGGCAGCTTAGACTTTAGGAGAATGGTATGTGCTGCCCATTCCTCCATGCTTAATGCCTCCTGAGCTGACCAGGCAGGTTTTGTAGTCGCAGGCCAGTTCCAGAGGGTGTTGAGCCAATTATTGTTATTGAGCAAAACCCCCGAACTACTTTGGTATGTCATGTGCCCGTGTGTACATATTATAATAATATATATAAGAGTTATCATGCTATATAATTATATTTAGCAGAGTGGGACGGAATGCCAAATGGCCGAGGCTGGGTTGATGAGACAGTCTGTGCCCTGCATGGCCAGGCCTCAGCATGGTGCCCATACTGGTGACATGTGGAGAGCAACTGGAGATTGCGTGCACCAAGCTCAAGCAGGACTTTTTCCATCAGAGCATGAGTGGCTGAAGTGCTGAACTCAGTGACCTGCCATTTGAATCTCACTCAAGTAGACCATCCGGCTGTGTAGCAGAAGCTATATTTGATAGCGGCGACGAACGGCAAGCACGTGCAGATCAACATACAAATAGGACCAAAGCACGGCAATCACTGTCGTGCCTTGTAAAGCTCTGGTGCAGCAGATTAATCGATACTAGTCAATATTTTCATGTGTGGATTATCAGCACTGACTCGTCAACAGCTAGTGGCCACATAATAGAGAGAAATCTTGTGTCGACTTGATTTACTGTGCCTGTTATTTTTCAGGCCATGACCTGGTGATGACAATGACTAGACACCAAGAAAAATACCTTTACAATTGAGGTTGACCATCATGAGAGAGGTAGGCAAAAAGCTTCATAAACAATGCATGTCAGTGATGACGCCGCCCAGAGCGCAAAAAGAATATTTTGGAAAGACTGTCATACATGGCTAATATAATGTGCCGGAAAGAAATCTAGGCCTCCATTTTGCCATGTGCTCTGCCCAGCTGACTGCTTTTACACTACACCTTACCAAGCGCAAGCACTAGTGGTCGGTGGCCTTGTGTCAATCTCTTGCCTCCATGAGACATGGCCTCAGCGTTCTCATCCATACCCTAGCGTTGACCTCCATCTCCACCTGTATAAATGTCAGCTTTCAGGGCCTTGTGGAAATCATGTTCTTACTTCTTATCTGTGCCCTTTTTCTACAGTCGTTGATCACCTCCTCGGTTTAAGTATCTCAACTCCATCAACATGATAACCCATTCCTCTGCACTGCATCATGCTGGCCACCATCCCCTTCCCATTATTCCCCAATATCTTTTCGTCAATCTTGAACTTGTGCTCATCGACGCACGATCACTGAATCTCGTGGCCAGGCACTCACAATTCACCTTCGCGTCCCTCGCTCAATCTATCCCCATTCTCTATATCACAACATTGTTTGCATGTTTGAGATGCAGTGCCGCGGTCATGTACATGTGCACAATGGTTGATATTATCTGGTTGGCTCTCCCTCTATAATGTAACAACAATGGGGCCATATACCGGTTCCTTGCTCATGGAACACATAAGCATCTCTTTGACAATGTTACGACGTTACAAGGATAGGTATAAGTACATCTTTATACTGGCACTCATCACCATTGCGTCTAACACCTTTAATATCAGTGCTGCGTGTTCTTGGCTTCGTGCCTTCACGAGTTGGACACCTCTGGTCGGTTGGCATGTGCTAGGTAAGTGGTTCTATCGCTAGGACTAGCAATCCCCCACTACTTAAACTTAATCAATTCAGGTGATTCACATATGTCCCCTGGGATGCAGGAATTTATGCCTCTTGTCCACAATATCCATCCTGGTTTATTCATGCACTTGATTTACATGGAAGAGAGTCTCGACAATGATCAGAGGGCTGGATGGGTGCATTTAGACACTTCATGTCTTGTTACTAACTTGCCCACTTGTCTCATAGTTTGGAAAAGTAGACGAGCAATTGAGAGGTGTCCCAGAACAACTCACAGATGTCCCAGAATTGCAGGGCAGCTTTGATGTCATAGGCTTCTCCCAAAGTAAGCAGTGGGCACTATTTCCATCTGGTATGTCATTGTAATCTTCATCAGGTGGACTGTTCCTTCGTGCATACATGGAATGGCATAACAAACCCCTGGTCCACAGTTTGATAACTTTGCGCGCTTTGCATATGGGGGTAGCTGATCTACCAGCTTGCAAACCCCTTGAATGTGTCAATTGGCTAGAAATTCTGACAGCACTGGTGTATGCACTACTTGGGCTTGGAAACACGTCCTTCCAATGTGCATATTTCTAATCTTGTACTTGTGCTCTTTTCTCAAGACAAGACAGTTGTTCCAACCCCTGGTGTGCTGCCCTCATTGCCTCCATTGCCTGACCACAAATGGTTACATATGAGCAAAAAAGGGAGTATGTTGGTAGCCAACCTACAGGAGATGATAGTGCTCTGGTCACCTAAAGGGCTGCCTCAGAATCCTACGAAGAGAAGTGTAATAGCAGGGACCTCGTCCACATCTCCAAAGAAACCCCACCTGCCCACAGCACTGAAGTAGCCTTCAATTCTGAGTATTCATGTCTGTACATTATGTACACAACTGCAAGACATGCTCTGTGACACCATGTTCACTGTTAGATACCATTGCGAGCAAGGGTTCTGCCGAGCGCACGGGGCCGGCCCTCCCTCTAGTTACATGATATTAATAATAAACCTGGAATTTTCTTTTCTTTCCAGTCACCGTCACCGCGCGTTGTCGTCAGAGTGGGGGTCGCTCCCGTGGCACAGTCGGTAGTCGGGCTAGTACTGCTAGGAACATCGTACAGAAGTATATGTTTCTATTACTGTAATGATTTCATGGGTCGTACCTATACATTGTAAAATCTATAAACACATTGGAAAATGAAATGGTTGTCGAGCGACTCATAAGCCCGTCTTCAAGTTCGGAAGACAGGCACTTAAATCGCCAGGCCGAGCGTACTCGAGCGTAACATTTGTATTGGCCTTCACCAGAACCGCTATCAGGGTGGACAGAAAACTTCCTGTGCGGGCAGAGACGGGCCAGAATGGGATATAATAACAGAATATGGGAACCGAGTCACGCGTATGCATGGCGTCGTTGAGACTCCAAAGGCTGGGACAGTCACGTGGGACAGTATAAGTATCCGTGCGGAATTCCGAGAAGCATTTGTACCACTCACAACGGCCGCCCTGTATAAAGTTAGAGAATTATGCGTACGTGAGGCAATTTGAAAGGGGCAAGTGTCTAAAAAACTTGCATAATGCGCAGCATGGCCAAGTCCAAGTGAGCTGACATGGCTGGTGAGGCGCATGGATCACCCTTTTTGTCCTGCCACCGTATCTTGACATTCGCGCATTGCTATATCGAATATATATCGCAGGTCTCCTATCGCATAATGTGACCCTCACCAGCGTATACCCCTGTGGTCGTTATCGTCTCTATTTCCACGACGCTCAACGTCAAGCCACCAAGGACGGTGGCGTCATCGCAGGCCTTCACGTCCTGCGTGTCACCAACCATTCAGCCGCTGCCATCGCATACGGTCTGGATAAGGAAGGCGGCGAGAGTTAGGTCATTGCCTATGATCTTGGTCGGGTGTTTTTGGTCGGGTGTTTCGTTACTCTTCATCAATGACGGTGTTTTCAAGTGATATTTCTTGTTAGCGGATAGGCTGGTAGGATGATCCACCAAAACACTTAAAGCATGTAGATCTACTGAGCGTAAGGTTGAATCGGGAAATCGGCCGGGGACATCACTAAGTTATCACGTGACCGCTTGCATATGCTGCCCACACCCATCGATCGATAGCGACCCATGTTTCTGAATCTTCGCTACGGGACGCTACGGCACTTAACCTGCGCCTCGTACAGTGCTATCAACTTCTATACTGGACTGATTCACGCATGGTGAATTGTCCACACCGCCGCCTGGTACTCATCCCCGAACTCCTCCTGGTCGTACTGTCCCAGCCGCATGTTGGATTGAGCGCACCTGCTGGCTGACTGCAAGGCTGATGCCGACACCTTTTCCTCTACTCTCGTCGATGTATTTGCATTGTAATCCTTTGCACATGCCCTCATGTGCCGGTTGAGAGAGTCCGGTCTCATGTACCTCTTGTTTGGGTTGTTGGGGTGGCGGCAGAAGGTAAATGGACACCGCGCAGCATAGCTGTTTCCTACTTGCAGCCTAGCTGGCGTGTTCATGATAGTTGCCTCAGCCATGACCATCTTCTTCTGGATTTGTTTCCACTCCTTCATCGCATGGCAGCTATACCAATGTCGCGCGACTTTCCATCCGGCAATGGAGGCCATGTTGAGGCCACACGGTTTGCCTTTTCGCGACACGTACTTACAGATGCGCTCTTCTGTAAGCATGATGTCTGTAATAGGCGCTGTGGGCGGGGTGCGGCGGCGGCGGCGGCGGCGGCGAGTGCGGGTAGGGCTCGGTGTAGTTGGTGTTGGGGTCTTTGGCACTGAATTGCGCAGCGCGGGATCGTTGACCGGCCTGGAGCTTCCCTCCAACTGCTCCAGACGAGCGGTCATGGTCGGTGGCACGAATGTGGTATCACATGCGTGGCCATCGTCGTGACTACATTTGTTTGGTCGGTAGTTGGGGATGGATCTGTCCAATCATCGGTTAAACGCTGTTCGCATGTCTCCCAACATGTACTCACTGGTTCTGAACCCCAACTACGACTTGTGGATGCTTGCTGCCTGTTTGGTTCCGACTATGGGCCGTCGCTTCGTTGCCGTAGCTTGACAACGATGCCCCTAGACAAGGTATATCAGCATGAGCCCCCGCCGTGTCTCGCTAAGCACAGTAGAAAGGTTACGCACAGTTGATTGCAGCAAGCTCAGTATATCGTAATTGGACAGAGTCTTGCGACAGCGGGAGGTGACTATGGGCTTCACTCGTCCACTCGTAATATTGGAACCCAGTGCCGTTGACAGGCATGGAGCCCTGGGCGGTTGCACTGTCGGTAAATGTCATGGTTTGAGTGGGGGTATCAACGTGACATTTCTCTGCCGCGACGAGGTACCTCTGGTGTGCCTGATTTGTGCAAGCAGTGTCCTGTTCATGTGAGTGTTGCCCCCAGGAACTAGGAAAGCGTGGCGTCAGTGTATGCGCTATCGACAAGTCAGCGATGCGTACTTTTGCGGTTGCTGGAGGGGATGCGATGCACGCGTCATCCACGTATTCCAGGACGACTGCGTGGGCACAGGGCGAATGCCCAGGTTATTGTGCGGGTTAGGGTAACCTTTTCGTCGATTTATGGTGAGTTCAGGGACGGCTATATGAAAGCTGGACGTACCTGGGGACCCGATCGCTTCGACGTGGTGAGCGTCGAGCGCGTTCATTCTTGCCCCGTTTGCCGCCACGTCCCCATAGTGGTTGGAGACGAGGAATGGACCGGGTGCGTAAATCTCGCGGGGCGGGACGGATGCTGGCGCAATGCGTGAGGTGATCGTGCTGCCCTGCCCTGCCACTGTGAGGATGGCATCTTGACCAGCAAACACACCCTGTAGCCCGGTTGATGGGTCGATCGCGCTGGTGAGCGCGTGTGCCGGGTCGAAACCGCCAATGGTGTCCCACGGGACCCTATGATGCCGCAAGACAAGATCGGATCCATCTTAACGGACAAGCTGAGGAGACTCACGTATGGTCTGGACGGTGATTCACACTTGAGCTGACAGTAATATAAGCATGCGATAGACACGGTGGCTCAATAGGTCTAGCGGCACAACTGACCTCCGATCGACGACGGCGGGGAAGGAAGGAAAGAATGGGTCGAAATACTGAGGCATTCTGTGCCACAAGAAAGCAGAATCCACAAGTGACTGGTAGGATAGACCTCGTTTTGTTTGCTCTTATATACTCACCTTCGCAGGCGCCTTTATTCAAAGCACCATGCCGTCGGAGCGTCCGCAACTATCATCTGGCATACCGTATGTGCTTGTTCCCTACGCGTCAGCCAATCCTTATCGAGGGCTTTGTCTCCGAATGCCCTCGCGGCAACTCAAGTGACGAATGATTCCGAGACAACGACATCTGGACTTATCCTTTATAGATTATATAGCAATATGGATATTTGACGTTGGCGTATTACAGTAGCGTTCTTGAACACATCGGACGGCCATCCGCGAAGGTGCATCGAACCCCCAACTCGGCATCTCAAGGGACATCTTACGGAATGTCAAATGACAGGGCGCAATTGAAACTATTTAAAATTGACCAGTCTGATACACAGGCAGACCTTACATAAGATAGAACCCGTATGAACCCCAATATGTGATGCTCCGCGTGGGAACCAAATTTATACTCAGCTTGATTTCGGCCTAAGCCCGGTGTCAACGCCAAAAATTGTGAGGGCGTTGGCGTTACTGGGAGCAAGGCTTATAGACCTGTGGGCCTGGACCACTATGGGCGCTGAAGGAGCGCTGAGGTCACGCCTGCCGCGCAACCCCATTCGAGACCGGCGTTGCCGGTGCATGTCGAAGGAGCTTTAAAATTATATCTTTTAGGTTTAAATCTAATACGTCGATGATTTGGAACGTGTAATCACGCGATACAAGAAACAGTGACATTAACATGGAACGAAGTTTTGCTAATTATATACGGGGTTATCATCAGTATCGAAAAGGGTTGTGATTTATTACTTCAGGAACGGCCGATTCCGGCTTGTAATTCGGCCATATTTACGCAGCGCCACGGGCGCTACTAGTAGACTACGCAAACTACGTAGCTGACTCTGGGTTCCACGTAGCGCCACAGATCGTTATGTGGCGCTGCTGCCCGCACTAGGTAGACCTACAGCTTCCTACCTTTCTATAACTACCATACTATTGGAAACTGTACTAGTAGTCAGCTCAGTCTCACTAGTGTGTGATAAGACTTTATATACCTGTACTAGTAGTCAGCTAGATACAGGAGTGATCAATAATGTGCATAAGGAGCGAGTATGTGAACGGTTTACCTCAGTCTCACTAGTGTGTGATAAGACTGAGGAAAAGCAGTGGAACTCCGACTCGCGTCTCAAGGGCTATGTGGGTGCTTGTGGACACAGCAGGGTCATGCTTGTAACTCCAACACACCCCTCAAACAGTGACCGTGATGCGAGACGACCTCTGCAACCCAAGCTTAGGAACAAGGTGAGAGAACGCGGGACGCGGGAGCGGCTTAGTTAAAATATCAGCAGAGTTGTCTCTCGTAGGAACATGAGTAAAGTGGACTTCTCCGGGTGAGACGTGATCGCAGAGAAAGTGATGCGCAACGTCGATGTGCTTGGAGCGGGCATGGAAGGACGGCTCTTTGGTAAGGATGATCCCGCCCAAGTTATCACACTGGATATTGGTGGAGGACTTCTGCTCAAAACCGATGAGTCTCAGGAGGCTTCTCAGCCACAGAGCCTCTTTTGTAGCGTAGCTGCACGCCATGTACTCAGCTTTGACGCTAGACGTCGCAACGGTTCGCTGTTTCTTAGAGCTCCAAGAGATCGGGCCACTGCCCAATGAGTAGAGATAGCCGGCAATTGATTTCCGGTTGTTATGATCAGAGGCCCAGTCAGAGTCAATGTAGCCTGCCAGGGAGATACCCCTCCCACCCAGTACGAGGGACACGTCACGAGTGGTATACTGTAAAGAAGTGGATTCAGAGGGGGGGGGGTCCACAAGACCCCACTGTATAGTAGTGCGTGGGAACCGCCGGCAGTTTCCCAGCTTGATCGCATCTTTACCTGTCGCCGTCACTACGTAGCATCTGAATTACAACAAACTGGTTGAATTCAGCATGCCCTTGTGATAAACAGGGATCAAGCCACTCTTGAACCTTCCGCAGTCTTTTAAAAAAAGACTGCAGTGCAGACGGCGGTTCGCAGTTGAGAACGCTGTCACTGCAATGTTTTCATCACGGGAATATTCCGAGTCCGAGTTGGACTCAATGATGGACAGGAGGAAGGGACGGCTCACTCGCTGGGTGGAGGTGTGTGAGATGACGCCCAGCGAGGCGTGGTTCTGGGCAGAGGCCAGCGAGGAGCGTTGGCAAAGCCTCTGCAGGGCCATGGACGAACGCAATGGCGTCCCTCTGGGACGCATCCATGCGCCACGGCACCTCCAGCACCCTCAGGCCTTCCAGCAGCCGGCCAGACAGGTCGGCCATGCTGTGCGTGATGCGCGATGTGACGCCGCACTCATCGACACCACCTCCACCGCCCACACCGCGCATCCGGGCTCTAGGTTGCCCCAGGCGCACACGGATGATGGCACACGCTCCAAGGTGTGTGCATCCACCCTGGGGAACCCCCAGGAGCCACCCAGAGCTGCGAAGACCTGCGTAAGCCGCCTTCGCCGCGCAGCGTCATCCGCAGGCCCCAGGTGCCATACCGGCTGCCCTGCTCGTTCCCAGCGAGTGGGAACGGTGGTGCATGCTCCTTGGAGCATGCATCCACCTCTGGGGGCCCTCCAGAGGCCCCCAGAACCGGCCAAACATCGCGAACACCGCACCTGGCGCCCACGGCCATCCACCCTTGCCTGCGGCCCCAGGGGCCGCCCTGCTTGCTCCCAGCGAGCAGGAATGGTGGTGCAGGCTCCTTAGAGCGTGCGCCCACATCTGGGGGCCCTCCAGAGGCCCCCAGAGTCGGCCAGACGCTGTGCATGCTGTGCACGCCGTGCAGCGTCATCCGCGGTCGCGCGTGGCCCCAGGTGCCATCCTGGCCGCCCTGCTCGCTCCCAGTGAGCGGGAACGGTGGTGCACACTCTGTAGAGCGTGCATCCACCTCTGGGGACCCTCCAGAGGTCCCCAGAGCCGCCCAGATGTCGCACACGCCGCGCCTGGCGTGCAACGACATCGCGCGCCCCGACTGCCCCGCTCGCTGGGCAGGAGCGGGAACGGGGCTGCACGTCCCAAAAGACATGCACCCACCGCTGGGAGCCCTCAAGGGGCCCCCAGAGGCCGCCGGGCGCCGCGAAAGCCACGCCTGCAGCGCCACTCCGCCCGCCCTCGCTCGCGGCCGCATGCAGGGCCACCCCTGTCAGCGGCGCGGCGCACCAGGTCCCCAGCAGACACCCAGGCTGCTGGGGCTCCCTGCCGCGTGCCAGGGCCAGCCCACCGCCACGTCTGCGTTCGCGCACGGGCCCAGAGGCGGTCCCAGCCGCCATGCTCTCTCCTGTCAAGGGGGGAGCATGCAGCACGCCCCAAGGGGCGTGCATCCGCATCTGGGGACCCACCAAAGGTCCCCAGAAGCTCCCGGTTGTGGCATATGTCGCAACTGCCGCATTGCTGGCCCCCTGCAGAGCCACCACCATTAAGGGTGGCCCCTGGGCAACGCAGCAAGCCCCCAGCCATCATGAAGATCGGCAAGGAACTCCACCAAGCTGAGGAGATCAGGCTGCGAGATGTGGCCATGCTGGAGAACGTCCAGATGGCCCTCTGCCCATGTGGGCAACGCGAAGCGCCATGTCAAAGTGCGCGACAGTCCACAGCTAGCGAACATGGCCACGACATGGAAGACCCGCGACGAAAGGAACTGGACAGGCAGCAAATGCCGCCATCAGCCGTCCCGGTCGAACAGGACATGAGGTTCAGAAATGAACCCCAAGAGCAACCGGCTGCCCCCATGGACAGCCACAAGATGATCCAACAGATCGTCAGAAAGCTGTGCCTCTGCCTGCATCACATGCTTGGAGTGCACACAAATGCACATCCGTTGTGTCCAGGTCCATGGACACAATGCCCAGCGGCTGTATGCAGCCGCTGGCCCGTTCGGCCATGAAGCGGTCAAGTATTGACCGCTTCGGTAATTTCCTTGCATAGGGCTCCTCCGAGTCCTATGGGTGACATTGTGTCACAAAGCGGTCAATTATTGACCGCTTGGTTATTCCTTGCATAGGGCCCTGCCGGGTCCTATGGCTGCATAACTGCTATCCTTCGCGGTTAGGCACCAATGATGCCTAGATCATTGGCTGTTCAGTTCCCCACATACATCACCTGTCTGTGGGTTTGAGAGCATTCAAGTTGTTCTCAACCGTGGGTTTCGGTTCAGAGGGGGAAGAACCATGCCCCCAAACCAACCAACCACCCACTACAACCGGGGAGTGCCGGCGAAGCCGGCACAACCACTGGTGTTCAGAATGATGAACACCAGAACAGATGTGTTGGTACTATGCCAACCCATCTGCCATGATGCCATGTCATGACATCATGCCATTCATGTCAGATCTGAGGCATCAGATCTGCGGTTATTCTGAGGTACATCAGAATGACCTGGTCCACACACCCATCCCTTTCTCAAGGTCAAAGGGGCGCTTCTTTTGGCTTACCCGGTGGGTCCCTTCTAGAAGGGGAGGGTGTAAAGAAGTGGATTCAGAGGGGGGGGGGTCCACAAGACCCCACTGTATAGTAGTGCGTGGGAACCGCCGGCGGTTCCCCAGCTTGATCGCATCTTACTCTTACCTGTCACTACATAGCATTCAGAATACCACTCATTGGTCAAGTTCTGTAGTGCCCTTGTGATACAAGGTTCTAAGATCGACACCCTTTACATATACAGGTATGTAACGACACGCTGGGCCTGCATCCAATGGGCCGGACCAGGGTTGGCGTTAAACTGGCTCAAGTGGGAGACTGCAAAGGAAATGTCTGGACGGGTGCCCATGGCAGCGTACATCAAGGAGCCGATAGCGGTGAGATAAGGAATCTTTTTCATGGCATGCTTCTCTTTCTCGGTACAGGGGCACATGTCCTTGCTGAGAGGAACGGCATGGTCAAGAGGCGTGTATGTGGCGTATGCATGGTGGAGGTTCAGACGCCAGGTGATGGTCTCAATGTACGAGGATTGTGAGAGGGAGATGGTTCTGTTAGCACGGTCCCTAGTGATAGCAATGCCAAGGAGATGGTGAACATCGCCGAGGTCAACAAGATTGAAAGTTGCCCCGATTTCAGACTTCAGATTGCTCATCTCACCCGCAGTGCTCGCTGTGACACATAGGTCATCCACATGGACAGCCATGATGGATGTACCGGCGGGGGTGGTATGCATATACACACAGTGGTCGACAGCGATCCTCATGAAGCCACACTCCGTGACCAAGGCCTTGTTCAGCCTGGCGTTCCATAGCCTCGGAGACTGCACAAGCCCGTACAGAGTCTTTTTTAAGCGGCAAACCCAGGACTCTTTCCCTTTCTCGACACGGCCCTCTGGCTGCTCCATGTACACCTCGTCCTCTAGCTCCCCATGTAAGAAGGCCGTTTTGATATCTAGCTGGTGGATATCCCAGTCTAGGGCAGTGCCTATATGCAGGATTGCGCGCACCGATTCCATGTGTGTAACAGGAGTGAACGTGTCAGTATAATCGATGCCAGCGCGTTGTGCAAAACCTTTGGCAACAACACGGGATTTGAAATGCCTCGGAGTCCCAGATTCATCTTTCTTCGTGAGGTACACCCACTTGGAAGGGATCACACGGCGACCAACAGGAACATCCGTGCATGGGATGAGATCCCAGACCTGGTGTTTGGACAGGGACCCCATTTCCTCAGACATGCTGTGCTCCCATTGAGGGGCATCTGCTCAGGTCAGAATCTCACGGTAAGATTTTGGGTCCGAGTCACCACCCATGCAGCACCACTCGCCATCCGAGTTAGCTACAAGGACGCCGACGACGACGTTGTGGACATCAACACCCCCTCGAGGGCCGGCGCACATGAATTTCATTGCACGGTCCAACACTGACTCATACGAGAGGCCACGCATGGCAGCCCCAGCCGCGGAGACTTTAGGGACACGGGTGGAGCATCGGGGGTGGCTGCAGGCGGATCAGGGTCGATGGGGGGCTCTGGGTGGACAGGCGCGTCAGGAGGTAAGCCAGCAGGAATCGTGTCAGCGACAGGGTAAGTCTGCAGGAGAATCATGGTTGCACCATGCATCCTCAACGGCAGGCAAGTCAGAGTCATTTGCAACGACCCCTGGGTGAAGATCGCGTGGGCGGCAGTCCTGGCTTTCAGCAAAAACATCATTCCTAGTGACATGGACCTTTCCAGTAAGACGCTCCAGACAGCGGTAGGCTTTCGAGGTTTCCAAGTAGCCGACTAACACACATTCTATAGAGCGGTTGTAAATCTTCGGGTTGTCCCCGGGGACATGGACCCAGGCACGGCAGCCCAGTTCTCGCAGGTGGGAGAGGTCGGGTCATTTCCCAAACCACATCTCGTAGGGGGTCCTCCCCTCGAGAGTACGAGTGTGAGTCCTGTTTTTTAGATAGGCGGCGGCTCTAACAGATTCAGCCCACAGGCTGGGTGGCAAGCCCACATCGGACCTGATGGCTCGGGCCTGGTTCATGATGGTGCGATGGCAGCGTTCCACCTTCCCATTCTCAGAGGATGTATAGGGTGCCGTGGTTTCATGACATATGCCTTCTCGTTTGAGGTATGATTCAAACACGTCCGATGTGTATTCCCCCCCATTGTCGGTACGAAGAATAAGAACCCGTTCGTTGCTTTCCCTCTCAATGAGGGATAACCAATCCTTGAAAGCAGCGGCTGCATCGGATTTCTTCTTCAGCGGGAAGATCCAGGACATGCTCGTGTAATCATCGATAAAGTTAAGAACATATCTATCACCAGTGAACTACCAACAACCTCGGGACCGGTGATGTCAGAGAAAACCTTCTCAAGCCGCCTCTGCACCCTCACCCCCCCTCTGACTTTGGGAATAGGTGTCTTTGTCTGTTTGCCAAGGACACAGTGTTCACAAAGGGGGGGGAGAGAGGATAAGTCGTCAGGCATACCTAGAGCCATGCCAGACTTCGCCATCTCAATAATAGAGGCGTAGTTGAGATGTCCGAGGCGCCTGTGCCACGCCGCGAGGTCAGGAGTGGCGCGAGCTATATTTGCCCTGTCATGGAAGGGTGACGTGTTGCCAGAGATGTAATACAGGTCAGAGCCGACTTTCGTGCCTTGAGCAATGAGCTTCCCAGTAGGTCCTTTTATAGAGCAGCGGCCACCATGAAAGGTGATGTCAGAGCCTGCGTCGTCGAGGCGACCAACAGAAATGAGGCAGAGAGAAGCGTCAGGGACATAAAGAGTGTTCTCCAGAATAAGACGTCTGCCCTTGCCACAGCGCAGATGGATTGTCCCAATGCCAGCTGCAGGAAGGTACTGGCCACCAACATGTCTGATCCGCCTAGTGGTAGGGAAGAAATCGGAGAAGTCAGAGCAGACAGGGGAAACATGGGTCGTACAGCCAGAGTCAGCGCACCAAGGAACGGATGCAGTAGAAGGAACGGATGCAGTAGCTAGATGGGCATGGTCGCAAGGTACAGGAGAGACATCGTGATCAACGGCTGTGCAAGAGTAGTAGCCATCATTGAGGCGAGATTCGGCAGCAAGGGATGCGTCAACATCGAAGGCCACATTGGCAGCGTCAGAATCGCTGCTACTAGAGTCAGTTGCAGCGTTTGCAGCATTGGCTTTCGCAGTCTTCTCTGTCTTCTTATGCTTCTTGTCAGACCTCTTCTTCTCAGCCTCTTTAAACCAGTCAGGTGCCTTGTCCTCAGCGCCACCTCCCTTCTTCCAGCATCGCTTGAAAAGGTGATTGCGGCCACAGTTGGTACACTTCACAGCAGAGCGGTGATAGGACCTAGTGGCATTAACCTTATCAGTCGTGGAGTGCATCTTTTCGCGAGCAGCCAGGTGGATCGTCTCAATGATCTCATTCTTCGACGGCACGGACTTAGACTTCCCATTCGAGAATACCGCAAGGAGGTGCTTGCGAACCCAATCAAGGCTCATCCCCTTAAGCGCATTCATAAGGACAAGGACAGTGTATTCGTCCTGCGTAGGAGCCCTGCCTTCATCATAAATGGTGGAGACGGCATCCTCGATCTCAGCGATGGTGTGGGCAGTTTTAGGCAGGTCAGCGAACTTAGCGCCGATAGTAAAGGTGAGAGCATCAACTTTAGAGATCATACCGCCGTGATGGGTGTGAATTTTAAGGAGGTTCCAGGCGTCCTTGGCAGACATGGTAGGGAGTAAGAGGTGACGGAGAATACCATCAACTTGCTTCCCAAGGGTGCCGATGATGTGCGAGTTGATAAGTCGCCACTCAGCAGACTTTTTCTGATCGGCTGGTTCATCGAGGGAGCCACCGATGTAGCCCATGAGGCCAGCTTCGAGGAATGAAAATTCCATTTCCCTGGACCACTTGAGCCAAGAGCCCTCAGTAAGCTTCTCCAAATCCTTCACCGTGACATGGTATTCGAGTACCATCGTGGAGAGGTAGTATCGGAAACAGCTAAGATATCGGTGACGAAGATCCACGCGCAGTAGTATGGTACTTAAAGCGTGGGCGGGGCCCATAACCTATTGGAAACTGTACTGTACTAGTAGTCAGCTCAGTCTCACTAGTGTGTGATAAGACTTTATATACCTGTACTAGTAATCAGCTAGATATAGGAGTGATCAATAATGTGCATAAGGAGCGAGTATGTGAACAGTTTACCTCAGCCTCACTAGTGTGTGATAAGACTGAGGAAACGCCGTGGAACTCCGACTCGCGTCTCAAGGGCTCCACGTATGTGGGTGCTTGTGGACGCGGCAGGGTCATGCTTGTAACTCCAATACATACGGCAGTGGCAACACCCCTGCTAACCAATATTGGCAAGGTATGTCAGGTGCAAGTTACTTGGATAAGGTCAAGGAGTGTAGGTCGATACCACATAGACATCCGGCGATAAGTACTACGTTCTTTTTACTCTGGACTCAACTAGTAACTGACGGAAAACACCTTATCATCAAGGTAGCCTCTTCTCTCGAACGGCCGCCTGATTGTTGCGTATCAGATACGAGTGTCATGCTCTTATGGCAGTGGTCCGGGTGCATGCAGTTCGCGTTCATTGCTGCACTTCCACCAGCTCAAGACCGATTGTTGTACAAGTGCCATGGTTCCGTTCGACTGATTGTGACGCTTAACTCCCTTCCCTCCACCGATGCACATTGATTGTTTCTGGCCTTGCAACACCGCGCGGCACTGCAAGACTCCCTTTCTTTAGTCCGGAAGCTGTCATACTCCTCCTCCTCTTCAATTCGCCATGATACTTCCCTGAGTTCTTCCTGTTTGAAGCTTGTGGAACCCATTCAGATGGGCTGTGTTCCACGTTCGATCTTTCAAACGTATCCACAGAGCTCAACGAGCTGGGAATTTCCTCCTCCCTCACCCACTTGCTCGGAAGTGGGTGCCAAGCGAGGAGGAAATATATGGATGAGGAGATGGTGTTGGGTGCATTTATGCTCCTGCACCAAAATCAAGCCAAATAGATTCCACCATTCGTATTTCTTTTGATTTTGACTTGAAACCATGCTGACATTCATTCTATGATTTGTCAAATTTTCCTTTGATTTTTCGAAGCTGTATTTCTACTTCTTTTCATGTTCTGTCCAACCGACCCTTTGTGGGTGGTTGTGGACAAATTTCCTTTTTGAGCTGCGGCTGTTCACTACCGTGCTACGTTCTATGGGCGCTTAGCATGGCACACCGTGGCATCACGGGCGCTAAAGCGCCGGCTAGTAGTACATGCGCATGAGACACACTTCCCCCCTCTCTCAGTGACAACTAAATTCACTGAGAGAGGCAAGTAAATTAGTCTTGTTTCTTTTCGATTTGTTGACCTAGAAATACTGTAGTAAATTAATTTCTAGGTAGTGTATAATATTAAAAGTGACAACTAAATTCACTGAGAGAGTGAATTAATTTCCAGTCTTCTTTTGAGCACCAAGTCCGAACCTACTGCCATAATTCCTGTCCTCTACAGACGGCACGAATGCTCGGTGACTGACCAGCATTCTGCTCGAGTGAGGCTGCAAACCTCAGTGAGAGACATGTGTGATAGTTCAAGTAATGGGAGCGTGGGCTACTAGAGAGGTATGTTTATTGTGATTTTATGATACATTGATGACTAATACAAGTCTCCATCGCAAAGTTGAAACATGTATATACTCTGGTGCGAATTTAAGAAAAAGTGGCTGCATTCTTCAAGCACTGTTCGTGCAGTCCAACCTCTGTCTTGCTGGTGTGGCTTGCCAAAGATGGGAGTCAGAGCACAACTGCGCCGAATGGATGAGATCGGAATAACAGTGGCTTGACGGCAACCTTGGCACATGGCGTATGACACTCACAACATACGCAATGGGACAACCGGCGGTTTGAAAGGTGTGAATCATTCAATGTAAGCAAGAGTATCAGTACACCCGACCCAGGAAGGTAGGCGGAACAGAGTGCGGACACGCGCTGCATGATACCCTAAACAGATGTGAGTGTGAGACCATGATCACATTCCCTGGGTCCGAGACACACCTTTGATTCCAACATCCTCTGCCATACCGTCTTCATGGACAAGAACACAATCAAAATGGTCTGGCTCCGACTTCTTCTGTCCAGGATTCGGATGACCTGGTGTTGCTCCGATCGTGTTGTGCTGGGTCTCATCAGTAAGTCGTTGGGGCGATGGGAGGTCAATGATGATTTGTTTGTAGACATCCACGAAATCATATACCGAGGCGGTGACACAGCCCTTGGGGACATGAGCATTCAGGTATGCCTGGAGCGACACACATTGGAACTCCCCTCCAGTCAGCGTGATCGTGTCACTGTCCCTGCGGGGACAGCGACATGATCATCCCCTGGCCCACAGGGAAGCTCGAGAGAAAAGGGGCATTGTGCACCTCACTCATCCACATGTGAGCCAGCACTCTATTGCAGCCGGCTCGTCAATCTCATCCGGTCAGAGCAAAGTTGTCCCTGACCCGCCGAGTGGTTTCGAGAGACGACAGCCATCACTTACCGAAAATCCCTGGTCTCCCTAGAGGAAATTAGCAGTGAAGAAGTAACTATTTGGTTGATAAGATGGTCACTGGACTAACCTGGACTTGCGCAGGATACTGCCCCCACTCGAGGTCTCAAATGACCTCGAACGATGTCCCCCAACTCCAACCCAGAGTCAGAGACACCAGGGAACCAAGTGGATGAGACTGTGGAAGAAGACACACTTGCCGAATGCCAACCCAAGCGTCAATGTGACTGTAAAGGCCGTGCCCGCCCTAGGGCATCGGATTACGAGGGTTTGGAGCAAGGTGTCTTGAAACCGGCGCAGGCCGAATTCCAGGTTTGAGTGTGTACGGAGTACGCATTCCCAGAGGAACAGGATGTCAACGTTGAGACCTGGGCCACGGCATGCTGGGACAAGGCATGTGAGCACAAAGCAGTCAAATATGAGATGAGCACCATCCACACACGTCTGGTGAGCACCATACCCGTGGTAACTCTTACACTAATGTAGCCAAACACTACAGATTGTGGAGCGCATTTCAACGATCCGAGGGCATGTCAAAGACAAGGTAGTGGAACGAGTGGCGAGTCATTATGGGTTTAAAACCACCAATAAAGACTATGTGATTCAAGCCAACAAAGAACTCGCCGTGAAGCTCTTAGAAGACGATGGGTACATCTTCGAGGTGCGTAACCACACTCTATCCTACTGCTACCTATCAATGTGCCCACAGGACATAGCCACAAGCATGGGCATCTATGAGCATCCCATCCTTCAGGATATTATCAATGCCCAATGGTTCAGCAAAAAAAAAAAAATCTGATGGCATAGTATTTGGCGGCGCGTTCAACCCCATCCTGGACCCTGTGATTGCGCTTGTCTTCACTGCGGTAGGTCACTGCCACTCTGTCTAACCCCTTGCAATTCACAAAATCTATAGGTGGAGTATGCTATCTAACAGTGGGCATCCGGGTTTCTTGTCAGGGGATCCCAATTCAGCGAGGTAGACTACCATGATGTGTACAAGCGTCATCTCAATGGCTTGGAGCAATGGCGCCACTTCAGCACACGAACCACCCAAGCTCTGGCCCATCACCAGCAATGTCTGTACAGTCTTGGGCGGTGCGTTACAGCTTATACTCTTATATCCTTACATTCGAAGTCTCACTGACACGAACTCCTCACAGTTCCAGGGAAGGGTTCCACGATGTTCCAGAATGCGTGAAGACGCGTTTCGACAATGCAAAGCTCGCACGAGCGGCTGCAGCCATCCGTGACGCTTCCGACGAAGAATACAGAACAACTTAAACCCCATGTATATAGACCAAATATCTGACTATGAATTGATGTTATGCCCTAATGCCTCCCAAACCCTGAATGCGCATTACATCTCACCTCAATCAAATATGCCCTGTGTTACGACCGTTCATTTCCGACTTCCGACCCTCAGTTCCGCCATACATTCCGCCTCTCCAATAGTTCTGCCACACGTTCCGCCCCTCCGACATTTCCGCCATTCCGCCCCTTGTACATTTCCCTTGTTCTTTCGACTCTATTACTCGGACCCACCGGATCTACCTCGCCATTCATCGAAACCATATATCCGGTCACCCTTGTAGTTCGTTGTCAGATATGTTTTCCCGACCCCTTGTTCTTTGCCATTTGTTCTACCTTACCCTGAACCCCCCTTGTAGTCCCATTGTTCCCAGTTAGTTAGTTCCCACACATTGTACTCGACTTCCGCTTCCTCCGGAATTTGCTTAGTACAACACCATTACTTGTTGCTCTGCACTTTGTATAAAACCCCCCTCATGTATGTCTGTTATTCTGCAATCAGATAATCACCTTCGATACTTGATTTCCTTCGCTCCATCTCCTGTTCTTAGCACAGCGAGTCTAGCAAGATCTCAGTCTCTCCATCAGTCTTCCGTCTTCCGCCTTCCGCCTCAGTTCCGACTCAAGTTCCGACCAAACCTCTGGTCCAGTACTTTCCGACTTCCGGCTCATTTCCGAAATACCTAGGACGATAGTTCATTGGGGGCGCAACCTATAAGTTGAAGCCGCTGTCCTTTCCAGTTCCGACTTAGTGGAAATCTCGATACGTAACAGTATTATCTGATTCCCACCCGATAACTATCACTATGCCTCCTCGTACCACAGCTACTTCAGCTCGAGCAGGAGCTGTCGAAGCTCTCTCTTATTTTGGCAATCTTAGATCCGCAGCACCAAGGCACGCGGAACCCTCCAGCAGCTCTCGTGCCGACGATGAGCTTTCCGATGCTTTTCCGCAACGTTTCGAAGAAGTTCCCGACGCTAATCCCGACGACAATCCCGACTACGACGGGAATTCGACGAGTAGCAGCGGCGAACAAACAGCAGCGTCATTCCGACGCCCAGCTCCACCACCACCACCTCCACCAGGACCACCTCCAGGCGGCCCTCCAGGCGGCCCTCATGGCGGCCCACCCGGCGGTCCCCCAGGCGGTCCTCCACCTCCAATTCCACCTCAGATTCCCGCCAACCCAGTTCCGCCCGCGCCAGTTCCGGATCTTGCACAAGCCATCGCCATGCTAGCCGGACAACTCCAGCGCCCGGCCCAAGCACCACCATGCCCCAAGACAAAGGTCCGCGAACCAGATCAGTTCGACGGTTCCGACCCCAAGAAGCTCCAGCCATTTCTGGTTCAGCTTCAACTCAATTTCCGTGATCGTCCCGACGCCTTTCCCGACGACGAACGAAAGGTCAATTATGCCCTTTCCTATCTCCGAGGCACGGCGCTCGACTATTTCGAACCCGCCCTCATGGATCCGTTCGCTCTCGTCGACTGGGCCGACGATTACCCCAATTTCATTTCCGAACTCCGCAGCAACTTCGGACCATTTGATATGGAAGCTGATGCGGAAAACGAACTCGATAAGCTTCGCATGAAAGACACTCATAAGATAGCTAAATATATCGTCACGTTTCAGCAGCTCGCTCCTCGAGTCCAATGGGGAGAAGCCGCACTCCGACGCCAGTTTTACATGGGCTTGCCATCCCGCATCAAGGATGAAATTGCCCGCGTCGGAAAACCCGCCACCCTTACCGACCTCCGCAACCTCACCCAATCCATCGATTCGCGCTACTGGGAAAGACACTCCGAGATTGCTCGTGAAACCTCCGCCCAGAGCAAGAACGACAAGTCTTCCGACAAGAAGTCTGATAAAGACAAGAAGAAGACCAATTCCGGAAACACCAACTCCGGAAACAACAACAACAACAGTTCCGGATCCAACTCCGGCAACCGGAACAACAACAACACCCCTCGGAACAACCAGGCCTCTGGTTCTAACACCAATGCCCGGAAGAGCACCCCGGATCTTTCCGACAAACTTGGGAAAGACGGAAAACTAACCCCTGTAGAACGCCAGCGTCGCATGGACAACAACCTTTGCCTCTTCTGCGGCAAAGGAGGTCACGTCGCTCGCGACTGCACTCGCGCTTCCGCCTCCGCTGCTAAGGCCAAAGGCCGCGCAGCAAAGACGGAAGAGAAATCCGAAGCGTTTCCCGCTGCGGATTCAAAAAATAGTCAGCAGTCCTCCGGCCTCCGCACGAGCTGAGGGCTGTGTTGACCCCATTCGTGCGACAAACGAGGTTAAACTCAACGCATCCGCTCTTTCGTCCTCCGACTCCCTCTCCGTTCCGCTCACTTCCGACACCATTTCCGCACCCCTGTTCACAGCACTGGTCGACTCCGGTTCGACTCATTGTTTCCTCGATTCCGACTTTGTTTTGAAACATAAACTTCCGACCCGCAACATTCCGACTATTCCGCTCCGCCTTTTCGACGGGTCTTCCAACACGGGAATTTCCCAAGTTGTGGATCTGTCTATCCGTTTCGCTACTGGGGACAACCATGAAGTTACGTTTTACGTTACTCCGCTAGATGCTAGCTGCTCCGTTGTACTAGGACACAATTGGCTCACCCGATATAATCCGTCGATTAACTGGGCATTGGGTCAAATACAGTTCCGTACCCCGGATCAACTTCCGTCTATTCCGACGTCGTCCGCAAAGATGGCTCAGGCCTCTTCTGCAACTCCGCTCGTGGATTCAGTTCCGCACTCCGGTCCCGCTTTAGCACCTCCGCCCCTCGAAGCTCCTCGAATTGCGCTCGTTTCCGCCACCGCTTTCCGCGTATTGCAACGGCAAGATGATACGACCGTCTTCCAGCTTCACCTCTCCGATTCGGCTTCAGTCAAGGCTCGTTCCGCCTCGACTTCCGCTCCGGTCGACATGAGCTCAGTTCCGGACGAATATCGTGACTTCCCGGACGTGTTCAATAAGGCCAAAGCCGACAAACCTGCTGAACATCGACCTTACGACTTGAAGATAGATTTGGAAGAAGGAGCATCTCCGCCCCTTGGACCGATCTACTCTCTTTCGCAAAGTGAACTCCTAACTCTCCGAGAGTTCGTCGATGAACATCTCAACATGGGCTTTATCGCCCTTCGCTGTCTCCGCACGGCGCTCCGGTCCTCTTCGTCAAGAAGAAGGATGGATCTCTCCGCCTCTGCGTCGATTTCCGCGGACTCAATGCCCTCACTAAAAAGGACAAATATCCGCTTCCGCGCATTTCCGACTTACTCGACACTCCCCGCAGGGCGAAGATCTACACCAAAATTGACCTCCGGCACGCTTATCACCTTGTCCGCATCCGGGAAGGTGACGAGTGGAAAACCACCTTCCGCACCCGCTACGGTGCCTTTGAGTGGACTGTCATGCCTTTTGGTCTAACCAACGCTCCCGCCGCTTTTCAGCGATTCATGAACGACGTATTTTCCGACCTCCTCGACGTATGCGTTCTAGTCTACATTGACGACATCCTCATCTATTCCGACACACCGGAAAAACATCGGGAACATGTCCGCGAAGTACTCCGCCGCCTACGCAAACACCATCTCTACGCAAAAGCAGAGAAATGCGAATGGCATCGCGACACGGTCGAATACCTCGGCTACATCCTCTCTCCAACAGGTCTTACCATGGCAGAGGACAAGGTCAAGGCAATTCAAGAATGGCCGGAACCCCGACGTGTTAAGGATGTGCAGTCTTTCCTTGGCTTCGCCAACTTTTACCGGCGTTTCATTTATAATTTTTCCGACATTACTGTTCCGCTCACGCGTCTCACCAGGAAGGGTGCCCCATGGAATTTCACACCGGAATGCCGTTCCGCATTTGAAGCCCTCAAATCGGCCTTCACCACGGCTCCCATACTCGGTTTCTGGATTCCTGATGCCCAACTTGTACTCGAAACCGACGCTTCTGACTACGCGCTAGCCGCCATTCTTTCCATCATTTCACCCGACGACGGAGAAATTCATCCGATCGCCTTTCATTCCCGCACCTTTTCCGCCCCGGAACTCAACTACGACGTCCACGATAAGGAACTACTTGCGATTTTCGAAGCCTTCAAAATCTGGAGACATTACCTCGAAGGTCCAACTTATCCGATCGACGTTGTAACGGATCATAAGAACCTTGAGTATTTTGCAACCACTAAGATTTTGACTCGCCGTCAAGTCCGCTGGTCTGAATACCTCTCACAGTTCAACATGGTGATCCGTTTCGCCCCGGAAAGCTCGGAGCAAAACCCGACGCGCTCACTAGACGTTGGGACGTCTACCCAAAAGAGGGAAGTAGCGACTATGCCAGCGTTAATCCGCACAATTTCCGCCAGTATTCTCACTGAGCAACTGGCATCGTCCCTGCGTGCCACAGCATTGCAGTTTCCACTACTCCGCGCCTCAATTATTATGGACACCGAGTCTCTCCGTTCCGACATCCGTTCCGCACTCCGTTCCGACCCCACCTCCGCAGCCCACCTCGATGACCGCACCAGTCCTGGATGGTCCCTCGATTCGACGGATTCTCCGGTACAAGTCCCGGATTTACGTTCCGGACACCAACGATCTACGACTTCGCGTGCTCCAGCAAAGCCACGATCATCCGCTCTCAGGACACCAAGGCCAGAACAAGACCCTCGACATAATCCGACGCACCTATACTTGGCCTCTCCTCCGCACGATGGTCCAAGACTACTGCAAGTCATGCACCACCTGTATGCGAGCCAAGCCTCAACGTCACAAACCCTACGGCCTCCTGAAGCAACTTCCGATCCCGGATCAACCCTGGAATTCGATATCCATGGATTTCATCGAGAAACTTCCTAAGTCATCCGGCTATGATACCATTCTAGTGATCGTTGACCGCCTTACAAAGCAGTCCATCTTTATTCCGACCTACGACACCATAACTTCCGCCCAGCTCGCACAGCTCTTTGTGCTCCACGTCTTTTCCAAGCACGGAATACCTTCCCATGTCACTTCCGACCGTGGATCCGAATTCGTGTCATCCTTTTTCCGCACCCTCGGAAGGCTCTCGACATGAAGCTCCACTTCACTTCCGGTTATCATCCCGAAGGAGACGGACAAACGGAACGTACTAATCAGACCCTTGAGCAGTATCTCCGCGTCTATTGCAACTACCAACATAGCAATTGGTCCGACTTCTTCCGCTCGCGGAATTTGCCTACAACAACGCGCCTTCCGCTACCACCGGAATTCACCCTTTTATGCCAACAAGGGCTACCACCCGAATCTCGCCATCCACCCTGAACGCGACCTCGCCTCTGCAAGAGCCCGAGATTTCGTTGTGGAACTCGACGACCTTCACCAGCACCTCCGAGAGAACATTACCGCTGCCCAGAAGAGATACCAAACTTCCGCCGATCGGAACGACTTCCGCACCCGGCATTCGAGATAGGCGACAAAGCCTTTGTCAAAGCGGAAAACTTCCGCACCACTCGCCCTCGAAGAAGCTCTCTGAGAAATACCTCGGTCCTTACGAGATCATCGCTAAGGCGGCAGTCGTTCTTTCACCCTCAGACTTCCTGACAATATGCGCGCAGTACATCCGGTATTCCATGTCTCTATGCTTGAGCCAGCAGTTCCGAATACAATTCCGATCGAGAACAACCTCCGCCTCCGCCAGTCGTCATCGACGGAGAACCGGAATATGAGATTTCGGAAATTCTCAACTCCAAGCTCGACAGAAGATACCGCTGCCAACTCCAGTACCTAGTCAAGTGGGCAGGCTATGAAAACACGACGAAGAGACTTCGTGGATTTCCGCCACGGAACTTGACCACGCCTCTGACCTCGTCTCTGATTTCCACAAGTCATATCCTGACAAGCCTGGCCCCATTTCCGCGCCCTAGTCAATTCCGACACCCACACGGCTTGCTTACATTTCTCAAGTCATAATTCAAAAGAAAATCCGATTATTATTCCGATATGCTAATTTCCGACACTTCAAGAAAAATACTACAAGTCACCTCGACACCCTACTCCTCCCTCATGGTCTCCGCCTCGACCTCCCTTTCCGCTTCCGGATCCTTTTCCGACCCTCCTACCTCGACGACCACCAACTCCGTGTCTAACCGTTCCCTCGTTTCCGCCTCGTTCTCCTCCTGCACCCGTGGTTCCATCCTTTCCCGGACCATCTCGTTCCGCCACCGGTACTCGCGCTTGAACTGCTCCAGGACCGCCGACATGACGGTCATCTGGTTCTGGAACGACAGCAACTGCTGTTCCTGAACCACCGCCATATCCGT
>WHVA01000749.1:0-41276 GCA_015179125.1 Gautieria morchelliformis
TTCCTCAATAAATTTTTGTGAGGAGTCATATGCGATGTCGTTCCGGTGTCGAGTATGACTATAACTCCTGAGGATGTGCTCAAATTGAAATTAGAGCACTCGTCGAAATTGGTGAAGGCAAGATGCCCATCACCACTTTCCTCAGAAGTAGACTCTTCTTCGGCAACATTCGCTTTTGCTTTACCCTTCTTCTTCTTCTTGCCTTTGGCTTTCTTCTTCTGACGTGGTCCTTGACCTTCTTTACCACCTCCTTTAGCCCAGCAATTTTCGATGGAATGTCCAGGCTTTTTGCAGTTGGTGCATACATGCGCCTTCTGCCCCTTCTGGTCCTTTTAGTAGATGAACCATAAACACCTGCTCTTCTTGCGGGAGTGTCTTCTTCCTGTCATACTGAGCCTTTAGTACCCTAATAATATTATCAGGGACCAATGGCATCCCGCATCTTCAAGCGAAGTTGTAAGGGCATTCATGACTGCCTCATAGGATGGTGGAAGTGACGAAGGATTATGTCCATGAATTCTTCTTCAGAAACTCTAGCTCCCATCTCATTAAGACGAGCATATAGGTCTTGGGCCTTGTCCAGTGATCTCTCAAGTCTCCATCCCAGGACATCTCATACTGCGGAGTTGTCTCTGCAGGCTGGTGAGGACCATTGGGCTTTTTGGTCATTTCATTGACCAGTGCATCCCAAGTCTCTTTTGCTGTCTTCTGCTTCTGTAGCATCAGGGCTAATGACTCTGACACTGAGACGATGATTTGGGTCTTGGCTTGTCCTTCTCTAGCAAGGTATCTCTCCAGCTTCTCCTCGGCCTTATCCATCTGAGTTTCCTCAGCTTCTGTTAGAATATGGCCTGGGGCATGACTGGAGGATCAGGAGGTCGGGTGACTCTCCCTTCTACATGCTTGAGCAGATTTTTGGACTCGAAATAGCTGATGAGAGTGGCTCGCCACAATGGCCAATTACTTCCATCAGTAGCAAGCTTCTCAACACCCAACAGCTTCTCAGAAGTGTCTCCGGGGCCCATAACCCTGTAGAGGACAGGAATTATAGGCAGTAGGTATGGACTTGTTATTCAAAAGAATAGACTAGAAATCAATTCACTCTCTCAGTGAATTTAGTGGTCACTATAAATATATTATACACTACCTAGAAATCAATTCACTACAGAGGATTTCTAGGTCAATAAATGCAAAGACTACTAGACTAATTTACTTGCCTCTCTCAGTGAATTTAGTGGTCACTGAGAGAGGGGGAAATGTGTTCCACTGCGCATGTACTACTACCCGGCCCTTTAGCGCCCAAGAGCTCGCGCGTCGAAGTCATTTCAGACTCCGCTGGGTGCAGCCGCTTGTGAAAGTAGGAATAACAAGATGAAATAGAGAGATAAGGAATGAGTGGAAATTTCGAAAATAACCAGAGAAATGGATGCATAATACAAGAACAATGTGAGAAGAAATTGGAAGGCCTCACAACAAATTGGATATATTATGCTTGATTTTGGTGCAGGAGCATAAATGCACCCAACAGTCGCGATGTCTTCATCCCGCAACTTGACCTTGCGGGTGCCGGTCGCGGCCCTAAGGTGCACGGCGTAGTCCGCACATGTTGCGCCATCGTCCGGGTGGACGATGGCGAGGGCGTCCTCCCATCCCACGATCGTCCAGTGCTCCTGGTCTATCAGAGCACGGAGAATGTCTGCGGCTCATGCCCGGCCACCAATATGCTCTTCGAACTACGTTCGAAGTCTTCAGATGGCCGTAGTGGCCAACTATCTGATGTGCCCGATCGATGATAATTTCGATCAGCCTCCTTCCCCTTGAAGAACAGAGCGGGGACGGCAATGACATCTCTTTTGAGCTGATTCTTAGTCCAGATCAGCCCGTCCCGGATCCCGAATCTTGGGTGCACGTCTGGGTGCGCCATGATCTTTGTGAACATGGTGTCCCTATGGTACACATCTCGTAGGACCTTAGACAGGTCTACGCCTTGCTCAACGATCCGGCGCAGGGGTGCGCCATCATTCCCTGCGGCGATGGCTCTGATGTCATCGTCGTCGTCGCTTGATGCGGCGACGTGCGCGGGCTCTGGTGAGCCCTCATTTAATGCGGCGGCTTCCGTTACTCTCGCCTCTGTCTTCTCAGCGAGGCGTTTAGAGCGTCTTGTCGCTGCTGTTCGCAGCTCGACATACCGGTCGGTGGGCAATAACCCACCGTCCAGATCTAGACGCGCATCCGGGTTCACGAAGACGTGATCCGGGTGATTGTCATCACTCGTGTCGCTCTCGTAGTAGCGCGACAGGCAGTCCGCTACCTTGTTCTCTACACCGTCAACATGAACGGTGTTGAAATTGAACCGTGAGAGAAACTCCCACCATCTGACCTGTCGGTCAGATAGGCTCTTTTGGGTCTCGAAGTACTTGAGTCCCTTGTGGTCTGTGACGAGGGTGAGCCTTCACCCCAGCAGTTTGTCCTCCCATTTCATGAGAGCCTCGAGCACCGCGATAGTCTCGTGCTCGTGAGTCTGGTAGTGTTGCTGAGCAACGCTGAACTTCTTTGACAAGAAGCCGGCCAGTCGACAAGTTTTCCAGTCAGGACCTTGGCCGTAGACCGCACCGACGCCAGCTTTCGACCCGTCGGTGATCACCCAGATTGGCTCTGGGCACCTTGTGTCTACTGGACGCAGGATCAGGGCCTTACAGGCCAACGCCTTAATGCTTTGCCAGCATTTGTCTAGTAGTGGAGTCCATTCGAATGGACAGTTATTACATGCACAGCCTGATAGTGGGGTGGTATATGCGCTAACATCTGGCATGTAGTGTGCCAGATACTGTACGAGCCCGAGGAAACGCTGGACGTCGTTGAACGTCCGTGGCTACGCCACTCGCGGATGCGTTGCATCTTGTCCTCGTCGGCATGTACCCCTCGCCATCGATGATATGGCCGAGACTCTCCATTCAGATGGAATAGAGGTCCACCTTTTTCTTGCTCAGAACAGGTGATTCTTCCTCAGTCTGTCAAAGACGATGTAGAGGTGCTCTTCATGCTCTTGTATTGAGAGTGAGAATATGAAGATGTCGTCCATGTATACATGGACAAAGCGACCTATGCAGTCGTGGAAAATGGCTGTCATCAGCCGTTGGAATGTTGATGGGGCATTACAGTCCCCATCTGTATCACCTGGCTCCTGAAGGTGCCAAGGATCGTGGCAAAGGCAGTCTTTGCTACGTGATCCGGATGGATTTGGATCTGCTCGTATGCTTCTGACATATCGAGTTTTGTTCGATACCGACAGCAAGCCATGTCGCTGTGGATGATATCCTGATCCGGGAAGGGCGTGACGTCCTTCACCGTGTTCTCATTCTGCTGGCGCAGATCGAAGATGGTTCGCAATGTACCGTTCTTCTTCGGCACACACAGCATGGGCATGGCCTGCTGCGCGACTGCCGGAATCCACCACTTTGCAGTGGTGTATCATTCTATCTTAGCCGACAGTTCCTCTCGGAAGTGTTTGGGGCATTTCGGTAGTCGATACCGCATGTGCTTGTTGGGATCGATGAGGTTGATCTCATGGTTGATCTCCTGTAGTGGCGGGAGTTCTAATGGAATTCCACTGACTAAGTCAGTGATTCGTTCCATCCATTCCTCGTGGAGGCGAGGAAGGTCATCATCCGTGAGGATGATGGTGGTGGTTGGCTTAGAAGCCATTAGGCGCTGTGGGCGTCTATTAGGTCCCGTGGCGCGCGGAACCGCTTTCCTCTTCCCCATCGCTTTCACCGTTAGGTGAGAGTGCCTCTCCCTATGGTTGTAGGGTGAGTTCGAGGACGAGTCGTCCCGCGACTTGTCCTCCTGGCTTCAATGAGCCAGGTTAGGCTTCGGTGCCCAGGTGATCCTGCTCACCCGTGGCCCCTTGTCCTCGTTCGTCGATCCGTCGTCGTTGAACGAGACCTTGCCCGTGGGGATCACTTCGTTTCCCTTGCGGATCGTCCCTGGGCTCGAGAAGTCCAGGGTTATGCCAGATCTCCTTAGGAACGGTGTCCCTAAGATAGTGTCGTAATATTCGACGTTCGCTACGTCGAAATATTCGTTGTATGTCTCATGACCAAATTTGATGGTTGTGTTCATTCCATAGTTGATCGTGGAACGGCTGCCTATGCAGGCTAGCTGCAGCACGATTGGCTGCTCCAGGGAGAATGTCTTCATCCCTGTAGCTCGCGTGAATTCGGGGATAGCAGTACCCCTTCGCTGCCGCTATCTAGCAGGCAGTGGGCTTTTACACCGTTTATTTCCCAGTACCCCGATAGGGTACGGTTCTCACTGCGCGGGCGCGTTGGCCGCGTCCTGTGTTTGCTTCGGTGGTGATACACCGGCTTGGCCGCCTTGTCTGGCGTGACCGACGTGCGTGCCGCCATGACTTTCGTGGCGGTTTCGTCCTCCGGCGCAAATCTTATCACGCTGGACCTGTAGGTGGTGTCTTCCACCTCCTCGTCCCATTCATAGTATTGGGACAGCTCGGGGTCCCACTCTTCAGCAGGCGCGTCTCCGTTGTCCGGAGTGTCGTTGGGTTGGGGATCACCCTCCCCCTCTTCGTCAATTTGATGGAGAGAATTTTGACCGAGATCCGTCTCCGGATCTTCGGTCCCCTCTTCGTGCCTCGCGGCCGCTGTCCTGATACTGGACTTAAGCTGGGGGAATTCCGCCCTCTTGTGGCCAGGTTGGCTGCATTCGAAGCACGTGGTGCTGCTTTGGCCACTGCTGGGCCGATCGTTAGGTCGGCCTGACGCCTTCGCCTGTGGGGCAGGTCGCGGGGACGACCCTGATGCTTGAGGCTGTTTAGCTTCAGGCGGGCATCCAGCTTGTGCTGGGCGTGGGGGCGGCAGCCGTTGTCCTGTTCCGCTTCTTGAGAACAGGCTGGGCCTGGTTAGGCCCGTTTGTGTCAACCGCTTGCTCCCTGTGAGCCGGGCAGCGCTTGCCGTTGCTGCTGCACTTTCTGCGCGGTGCATCCCCATGTTGTATCGGGATGCCTCCTCGATCATCTGGGCCGTCTCGAAGAGTTGCTCTATTGAGCTGCTCTCGGCATTATAGCCCTTTTTGAGGACTTCGTTACGCAGTGTTTCGCGCAGCGCCGACACGAACCGTCTCCGGAACGTGTAATCGTCTGGCGGCTGTATGATACATGCCACGTATTTCGTGAGCTCGTTCAGCATTTCCTGAATGGTTTTCATGCCCTGCATGACCACGTCGAATTTGTTCGATGCATGATGGTACATCAGTGTGTGCAGGAACCTTTTTTGAAGGCGTTGCATCACAGTTTCCAGCATCGAGCTGCGGACCTGGCGATCGAAGCGTTCTACGTTTCGAAGGAACCACTCCTGGGCTTCGCCGGTGAGGCAAGTGCCCACATAGCCGACCTGCATGTCTATGCTGGTTGGCCCTAGGAGGCAATTCATTTTCAGCCATCGTAGGATGGCTGCCACGAAGATTTCAAACTCTTTGAGGTCAGATCCCCTGGCATATGGCTCGGGGTGAGCCAATTTCACGCTGGCTTTCGCTAGCACAGACTTCTCCGGGTCTGTGTCTGCGGCGTCTGCTAACGCCATGCGGATCATCGGTGTGATTCCGTCGTACGGCTCCATTGGTACGACGTCGGCCTGGTCAGGGATTCCCTGGCCTTCCATTGGGGCCATGGATCGCTCGCGCGGCTGTGACGCCACGCGGGGCAGGCTGTTGTATGCCCTGACAGGCCCCGGGCCCGGATCAGGCTCGGGATCGGGAGCATTTTGTGCTCTCGGTTCCAGGGGCATTTTGTGCCTAGTGTCCCCGGTCAGTCCCGCGTTGCGGATCCGCAGCCTGCTGTTGTAGGCTGTGCGCGCCTGCCGTGCGTCCTGTATGGCTCGCGTGAGCTGCTCGTCGGGCAGCTGAGCGGTGTGGCTGTGGGCCACTGTTTCTTCAGCGTTCTTCACTAGTAGCTCGAGTGCCCGTGTGTGGCGGCGCGTGGCTGCGGCTTCTTTACGCTGCCAGTGTGTGACTTCGAGCTCTAAGCTCTCGGTCATCGTTTCAGAGTCAGGCTCTGAGGCAACCTGTTCCCTAATGATCTGTTGGATCGTCTTACGGCTGTCTGTTGGGGCAGCTGGTTGCTCTTGAGGTTCGTTCCTGAACCTTACATCCTGTTTGACCGGGACGGCTGGTGGCGGCATTCGCTGCTTGTCCCGCTCCTTTCGGCGTGGGTCTTCCGCGTTGTGACTGCGTTCGTTGGCTGCGGACTGTCACGAGCTCGGATGAGTTGTGTCGTGTTCCCCGCGTGGGCGGAGGGCTTTCTGGACATCCTCCAGCGTGGCTGCGTCTTGCAGCCTGATCTCCTTCACCTGGTGGAGTTCCTTGCCGATTGCCATTAGGGTGCCGGCGGCGTTGTCAAGCTGCAATGCCAGCTGATCGTGCTTGTGGCACGTCAGCGTGCTTCGGTGCAGCGCAGCCTGCACCTGTTTGTTCAGGGCCTCTTCCGTCTCGTGGTCGATGGCGTGAGCCCTTGAGCTCTTGCGACTGGAGCTCGAGTATTCCGAGCCCTGATCCTCATCTGGGGCTCGTCTTTTTTGCCGTCGTCCCCCTTCAGGGACGATCGTCATCGCTCTACTTCGTGAGCGTCGGTTCGAGTCGTGGCTTTGTGCCCGCCTCGACGTTGTTGCTCTACCATCTGACGATGGCGAGACTTCTCTGCCCTTTCCTTTGTCTCTGGGCAGAGAGGAATGGGGGGGTGGCGCCGGCTCATTGCCCGGTGTCGTCTCTTCCTCGGCCACGCTCGACGAGACGTGGTCGGGGTTTTCCTTGTCCTCTACTGGGGGGACAAGGGCGGTGAGATCTACGATCTCTCCGTCTTCTATCGTCCTGGACTCTTGGTCCAGGGTAGCGTCAGCCGTCGTGTCGCTGGGCTGCGCCTGAGGCATGGACCTCGAGCTCGTCGCTCGTGTCCGTCTTCGACTGCATGGAATCATCATGCTCGCAGCCGACAGTAGAGGGTCTACTGGAGGGTCTCAACGATGTTTAGTCGTCGATGCAGCGATCTTTTTCAAGATTGCTTTGAATCCACTATCGGTTGGTTGCGTGGCGATCAACCGCAGGATAGTTCAAAAAGGTGTAAAGATGTCGATATTAGGACCTTGTATCACAAGGGCACTGCAGAACTTGACCAATGAGTGGTATTCTGAATGCTACGTAGTGACAGGTAAGAGTAAGATGCGATGGGAACTGCTGGCCGGTTCCCACACATAAACTATACAGTGGGTCCCTAAGGGGCCCACTGGGATTATGTAATAACTATTGTACATGTAGATACATAGGTTATTTACAATAGCATACTGGTGTCATATAAAATGGGAGAAAACAAAAACAAAAAAATAACGCACCTAATCAATCTCAACTTCTGGTTCCACAAAGACCGTCCTGGCAAAGTCACCACTGCGGTCGACGATGCCCCACTCATTCCCATGCTTAATTCGACCACGCACTCAACCGTATGCAAATCCACAACGACCGTGGCGGTGGTCTCCGAATATGTGGCCAGCTCAAGAGTTGCGTGTCCTTTCCACCTGTGGAGCATGGCAGAATGACTGCCTGAAGATATCGATGAGGCTCCTCAAGGTAAAGTATATGTGACCATCACATGATGACATCGATGACACATTGTAGCTGTCCGTAAAATATCCTTCGAACTTGAGCTGGCAAATTGAGGCCACGGGCATTGTTATCCACCATCAATGTGTACTTTAAGGAAAATATAATGAGCTTTAGAAGCCTCCTCTCCAATAATTACTCACACAAATGAATGAGGAGTCTTAACATAAGCGAGCCTGAGCCTCGCTCATGGCACAACTTTCATGAATTTTGTCACCACCATTGGTAATGCAAACTTTGCCCCAACATGTCATAGTATTGGGAATCCTTTGGAGAATGACACTTGCTTGAACATTGAACAGCCACACAAAATACAATGAGATCCACCGCCTAAGGTCTGCATCTGGCATGAAATCAATCTTGCGAGGCAGTCTGAGGATGGTATTCAGAACTGAGTGCATAACTGCTTTATGTTATGACCATGCTATTCCAACTTCTGACACTCAGTTCCACCTCGTTTCTGACATTCTGATACCTCCAATAGTTCCGCCCCTTGTTATATCTCTTCCCTATTTGACTCTATTACTTGGACCCTTCGGAATTGACTCGCAGCACAGCAATACCATATGTCCAACCCCTCTGTAGTCCTGTTGTTCTGTTGTGTCAAATATGCTTTCCATCCCCTTGTTCTTTTGCCCATTGTTCTTGACTCTACCCTGCACCCCCTTGTAGTTCTTTGTTCCTGATTAGTTACTTACCCTGTATACCATATCTGACTTCCACTTTCCTCGGAACATGCTTACTAGTACAATATTACATGTTGCCTCAGCTCTTTGTATAAAACCCCTCATGTATGCTCTCAATTTTGCAATCAGATAATCACCTTTGATATGTGATTCCCTTTCCTCTACTTCCTGTTCTCAGCGAGTATTGCAAGATCTCTGTCCCTCTGCTTTCCAACCTCTGCCTCTCCACTTTCCGCCTTCCACCTTCTGACTTAGTTTCCAACCTTTGGCTTACTTTGACACTTTCCAACTTCCGACTTCTGATCCAAAATACTTAGGATGATAGTTCATTGGGGGTGCAACATATAAGTTGAAGCTGCTGTCCTTTCTAGTTCTGACTTCTGGGATTTGCAATATGTAACAGTTTAGCAGCATGCAATGCAGGTCAGATCACAAAATACGCACATTCAGTTCCTTTTGATGCTGGAGACCCCCATCTTTGAGGCGATGCTGGCGGCCATGGCAATGGGCTTCTTCTTCGTGCTCTTGGAAGTTTGTCTGGGGGTGCTGAGATCCAGCGTCTCCAGATCATGCGTGACATCTGGCTCGTGATTCTCGACAGCAGTGAAGTTGTGATGGGGCCGCACTTTGCTTTTGCTAGAGAATGTGTCTTACAATCATATTAGAAGTATATATAATAAAAAAAATAAAAATAAAAACATGGACTTTGGTGATGGGGACATCGCTGATGACAGGGGGGGCCGCCTGGCGATTGTCCGGGGCTTGGTTAGCCTTTGAGGACTTGACCTAGTGAAGATTAAGGTAATTATGAAAATAAAAGAAAAAATATGGACTTTGGGAATGGGGACATCGCTGATGACACAGGTGACCACTTGGTGATTGTCTGGGCTTGGTTAGCCTTTGAAGACTTGACCTAGTGAATGGGTAAGGTAATAATGAAAATAGAAGAAAAAATACTGACTTTGGCGATGGGGACATCACTGACAACAGGGGGGCTGCCTGGCAATTGTCAAGGGCTTGGTTAGCCTTTGAAGACTTGACCTAGTGACTGTGTAATGTAACAATGAAAATAAAATATTAAAATACTCAACAAGCTTGGCAGCTGGCTAGACAGCTGTAGCCTCAGAAGCCGCTGTGGATTTCTTCTTCTTGGACTTGTATTTGGAAATCTGTGGGGCAGCTGGGAGAGGAGCATTTGCAAGGTCGTTACTGCTGGAAGCAGGCATGGTGGCTGCTCATGCATCCTGGCGCAAGGCTGATTTTTAGCTTGTTCCACAGTGTTCTTAAGGCATTGTTGAATAAGCATGTGAATTGGCCAGCTGCCAGCAAAGTTTCTAAGCAAGGGAAAATCCTTGCATACTGTGATACAGTCACAATAGAAGTATGCAATATACAAAAAAATGATTACATACTTTCAGTTCCACCAAGACAGTTTTGGCCTTTACTTGCTTGCACAATGGGAGAGAGAGATCAAGATTCTTGCCACAATGAGAATGCACAGAATGCTGGGATATGAGACATGTTAGTCCATAAAAGGTAAGTATACTAGTGAGATATAACATTACCAATATGTCCTTGTAAGTGTCAGTGTCATCCTGATGGTTGGAACCCAGGCTGATCATCTCCCTAATGTTGTAATCTTGTCCTCCTGTACCATCAGGCTTAGAGACTGGAGGGATCGGCTCGGTGCTGTGGCTTAGCTCTGCCCAGGTAAATACATGATAAAGTTCCTCTCAATTCTTTTTCCTGGCTGGAGTGCTGTTATCGTTGCCGCTGTCCATGGTCTTAGCATGACCAGGCATGATGTCTTCTTCCTTGTCCTGGGAATCACAACTAGAGGCAATGTGAACATGTGAGGATTTGGTTTCATATTCATCACCTGAAAGGCCATCACTATCGTTGTCTTCTGCTGATTCTGAGTCCATGGCATCAGTGTTACCATGGGTTGCATCCTCCATCTCATTGGGTGCATGTGTGGAGGAGATGTTGGAGGAGTAATGAGATGGTGGTGGAGTGAGTTCGTCCTCAGAAGAACTTTGCTCCTTGGGTTCCTGGTACGTACTCATTGTGCCAGAAGAATGCATACTTCCAAAGGCATCCATTCCAGAAGGAGCAGCTGATGCTTAGTCCCAGTTGAGTATATGCATGGCAAAGAGCAATGAAAGTGCAACTTATGTTGAGGGATAGACTGTGTGATCGAGTGCAATCATAGATTTGAATAGCTCTAGGATACATGTAAAAGGGGGTTTTGAGCAGAAATCACAAGGACCTCAAAATGGTGACTTACTCTGCATTTTCTTAGTTGCTTGCTCCATTATCTAATGTATGACACATTGGAAGAGATCATGGTTAAGTATCAAAGGCAACGAGGGCAGTTTGTGGAGGTGGTGGTGGGAGGAAGAAAGGAGTTCCAATTCATGAAGTGTCGGATGTTGAAATGACTTTACAGATTCTGTTATCATGAGCACATGCCATCATGCCCCCAAAACACCCTTGTCTATGTATCCCATCTTGCATGAAACTGTTGGGTGCATTTATGCTCCTGCACCAAAATCAAGCATAATATATTCAATTTATTGTGTGGTGTTTCAATATTTTCTCATACTGTTCTTGTACCATGCATCCACTTCTCTGCTTATTTTCGAAATTTTCTAGTCACTCCCTATCTCTCCATTCCATTCTGTTATTTCTATTTTCACAGGCGGCTGCACCCAGCGGAGTTTGAAATGACTTCGACGCGCGAGCCCATGGGCGCTAAAGGGCCGGGTGCACGTATATGCCTTCTGAGACAGGATAGTGCTCCTCTCTCAGTGACAATAAATTCACTGAGAGAGGCGAGTAGTATTCTTTATATTTACATAGCATGTTGACTGAAAATCATGTAGTATATTTGATTCTAGGTATTGTATTAATATATCAGTGACAATAAATTCACTGAGAGAGTATATTTGATTCTAGCTTTCTAAGAACTCTACCGAACCTTCCCTGCCATAGCCCCTAGTTGCTAACAGAAACCACTTAGTGCAAAGCAATGTCAACGACATTGAGAGCTGCTCAAAAAAGCACAAGCACTCTCATCATCTGATTTGGACAGTGTGCCTTGCTGGCACAATAAGCTCGACCCTCAAAAGATCTTGATCAGCTTGCCAACTATGATGATGGAGATGATGTCATCATGCAAGATACACTACTGGAAGATTTTTTATCTGATCGACCCTCCATTTCCTTAAGCATAGTGGATGAAGACGAAATTTCCCCCAATATCAATGAGAATGAAGGACTTGAGGAGGTTGAGGATGAGGAACGTGATGAGATCACCAATGAAGACTTCATTTGCATGCTCCAAGAACACTATGGAGAAGAGTGGAAAGCACAATTGCATGTCATATGTCAGTATTTTTGATTTATATGATAAATTGTATACTTATCTAACAGCCTTCCTTCAAACCAAAGGTGATAATAAGTTAACGGATGATGACCTTGACAACATATGCGCATTGCACTGCACATGTTTGGCTCAGGGCTACCTTGGTCTACATACAACAGGGGTGAAGTGAGTCGAGAGGGCACACTTTAGCAGGGAGACCTGGTGCATCGGACCCAGCATGGAGAACAACTGGTGAACCCGCACCCATGCATCAGCGGCAGTGGCGCAATTCGATATGATATGGTGTAGCGACGGGTCCATCATGAGCTGGATGGTGAATATAAGGGTAGTGTTCTTTGCAGTCCACAGTGCTTTCTCAGACACATGAGTGTCAGGGGGAGAAGTAGAGAAAGGGTCGTTTTTGTCAATATACTTCCAGAGGCTGCTAGTCACGAGCAGGGCTTTGGATTCGCTGGCCCAAGAGTCGTAGTTCTCACCACCTAGGAGCAGTTTAGACATCTTGGGGCGTGCCCAGTTCTCGGGGATGAAGGAGGTGATCGACGGCGCGGTAGTCATGGTGAGGGGATAAGGTGGCTATTCGCACTGGGGGACAAAAACATTTGGTTCTTGAAGGGATTTTGCACGATGAAGCTATGCAAAGGTATCAGCAGTGCAACGGTTGTCCCATAACCTGTTGAGTCTGCACTCTGATTAGCTCAGGCATTCAGATGGACATGAATGACTATGTTTATCATTACCTGGACTCTGATTAGCTACAGTGCAAGTAATAATGTGTGAGTAGGATAGACTAGTAGGTAGGGAGGGTGTTCTTACCTCAGGCATTCAGATGGACATGAACGACTGAGGAAAGGGGGAATAGCGGGGTTAGAAAAAGATAAGGGGACACATATGTGGGTCCATGTGTACTGTATGACATCATAGTTCCAACAGAGATGAGGTGATCTCTGGCTTCAAACATGCTAAGACAATGATAGTGAGCCAACTGGTAATAAGAAGGTAAGCTACTTACTTCTGAGTTGACTGCTGAGATAATTATAAGGCAACTGTAATAGGTCACATGTAAAGGAAAGAAGCCACAGAAGCAAGTGACTGACTCTCTACAACTGGTCACACTCATTCCAGAAGGCTGGGATGTAAGTCAATATTCTGTTGTATAAATAGATTGTATACAAATTTGGCAGGCAGATGGCAATCTTAAGGCTGACAGTGAACCAAGCCTTCAGTGAGTTGAACAGCTCATTAAGCTTGGCTTTGCCAAGTATGGATCCCAGGCTGGAGACCTGGAATTTGGAAGCAATTGGTCTACCCGCAAACTAGATGAATGCCTTAGAATGATATTACCAGTCGCTTTTGACCATTTAGATACACAGATGGATGCCGATGATCCTGAGGCATATGCCTGGTATTTATGCAAGGTGAACCAATCCTGCCTTGAGCTACATCGCAAGCTGCCTGATGGCATTGAGTTCAAGGATGCTAAAGGTGGCAAAGGGGGCGGGTTAGCGCAGGTGGAACTGACCCAAACCAAGTGCCCGTTTGGGATCACGCGAAGGGAGAGCCTCCAGGTTCGAATCCCCCCCCCCCCATTTGTAGCAGTAATTAATACAATGGTTCACCCCACCGATAGGTGTCAATAAGTATTAGGATTATGAGGCTCCTGGACTTCCATCTGGCATATAAGACCTACTGAAACTGACTGGTACTGATATGTATCTAAGGTGATTAGGCATTGTAAACAAACAGGAAGTATCCTATGTTGGTGCCAGCATATCTCTGGCTTACTTTGGTAACTACGATGCCCTAGCATGTAAAACACTTTGATTACTCTATTCCGCGTTCCGGGTAGAGACTGCCTATATAGGGCCTGGCCCCAAGGTGGCAGTATAATAAATGGAATTCAAAAAAAAAAAAAAAAAAAAAAATGGGTGGCCAAAGTAATGGGTGGCAAGATAGCAGACTCTATATTGGTCTGTTGCTTTACCTGATACTGATTAGACATCTACTTACTTTTTTTTCTTCTAGTGTCTCAGGTCCTGCTAGAGGAAACACTCCAGCTCCTGAATAATGATGGCAAGGGGAAAGGAAAGAGGAAACGACAAGTATTGGGTGGGTTTCTTTGATCTATATATAACTCCATATGATGCCATAAACTAATCTATATACAGACTCTGATTCTGACCATGAGACCAGGTATTACACTTGGTCTAAAAGCAGCAGAAGTTGTTGTACCCCAAATCTAGTATCTCATCAAAGGCAACCTCAGCAGATGGTGACTATGACATTGAATGGCCAGAGACATTCGATGCTGACACTGCATTCCCATCCATGGCTGCATTGATATCAGGTGAGTCCCAAGTGTTTTTACTGTGTTTATGTTCTCACAAAACAGCAGCAGCAGGTGCTGATGCAGATATATACATTATCAGTTCAGGTAGTGAGCCCTCAGGCTCTCCAGCCAAACTTCCTACACCATCCAAGTGTCAACTCTCCATAGTGACCTTAGAGGAGAGCTGTGATGCATCCATGAAAAAAATAGATGAACTATACAGTGGTTTCAGTCCTCTGTGCCACATATCACAGACCCCATAGGCTGTCCCGCTTGAGTCACTCCCTCCTGCAGCACCACCCACCCCACTTGCACTACCCACACACCCTGTACCACCTGGTCTGCCTGCACTTCTCCTCGCCCTTGCACCACCTACACTGGCTATTGATGCTGCACTGCCTGCACTACCTGCATAAACAAATGATGATATCCTTCATTGACAAACTCAAGTACTTACCGGCTCCTGTCTTCAATTTTATATGCATCAACTAATGCAAGCATAAATGCATACTCTGACAGAGTAGTAAGTTTTCAAATAGAATAAAGGTGCGGCCTTTAACTCAAGGCTGAGTTTGATGTATGACGGAAGAGCGGGAAATATATCAAAGGTAAACTTAGTAGCTCGAAGTCGAAAGGATGTCAAAAGATTTCGTGATATTTTCATTCATACATCGCTGGCTATTTAAGTCATACTCATATAGGGGTCTCGTTGTGGAAGGTGGAATCATGGGGATAGTGGAAATTTATACAATCGGTGCATATGTACTGGAAACATAGTATACCCATGCCGCTGCTCGCCTGCTTGGTATTGCCCACACATAAGGCTGAACAGTGACTACTTGTTTGGTGGCTCGAAGGATGAGGTGGAGAGGTAGGTTGAATCGAATAGGAATGAAAGACGTGACTCAAGTGTGATGGAGGAAAGATGCCATGAGATAGGGTCGGTGGGATGTGATCAGTGAGATGGGATCGGTCCGGCTGTGTGGCTACTTGTGTACACATAGATTGCATACCTCGACTCGACTCATTGTATATACACTATCTTGGCTCAGCTTGATGACTCAATATGTGATCCAGCATGTGTGCTGGATGGCCTCAACTCATCACTCATGTGTGCGCCTCGGTGAACTCGGATGCTTGTGAGTGGTCAGATTCAGAGCAAAAATACTGTCCATAGCTGATATTGCAACATACTCTCTTTGCCTCATCTCTGCCACACTCCAGTTTGTTCTTATATCACTCAGCTTAACTTAACTTACATAGCATGCACATTCTTTCTCATCTCTCCCCAGCTCTCTGTTTTATTATACCCATCAACTAATACAACAATAACTCCTACTCTCTTTTATCTGATCTCTCTGGCTTTTTTTTTTCATCCATTTTCTATTACTACTGTAGGCCTTTTAAATAATTATTAATAAATATTTTCTTCTTTGTAGCAAGTAGCCTGTGGGAGTTGCCCCAGCCATGTACCAAGACCAGTACAAGTGAGGTTTTAGATCATACATATTGAAAGGTATGTTCCTGTCTTACCTATGCTGGTGACATACTGATATCTGCATGAGCTGTTTTTGACATTGCAGCTACTGAACTACTCCCACAATACTCTATTGGTCTTGGTCTTGCCCTGAACTTCTCCATATTTTACTATGAAATTCTTGACAACCCTGACAGGCCTACCATGTACTCCCAGCCACAACTGCTCCGTTTTTCCACTTCTGTACTAACTTCATTCAACCAAGGCAGTACTCTACAAGTGTACTCACCCTATTCCTTTTGACCCCTTTGACACATACATACCTTGGTATTGCACTCACCTGTTGATATTTTTAATATTTTACTATGAAATTTTTATCAACCCTGACAGGCCTACTATAGAGCTGAGTATTCCCAGCCACAACCACTTCGTATTGACTCCCATACTGACCTCACACATGCCATGGAAATACTCCCTTACTTACCCCATGCCCTTGATCCCTTCAAACATTTACATCACACTTACCCACTGACCCCTTCAACACATACCTTTACATCACACTCACCCATTAACCCCTTTTACACATACCTTCACACAAGTGCCTTCCAGATTCAGTTTGGGCTTGGGCTTGAGGCTTGAGCCCAGGCCTGCAGTGTGGGAAGTCGTTCAAGGGATACTGAAAACACATATATTTGTTACTAGTACATGTGAGTGTGAAGTTTACACTCACATTCACCCCTCACCTATTGACTTCCAAGAGTTAAATACAGCCTACGCAGTGATTGCATCGTGCAGCTACTCATATTATCTTACCATACCTCAATGTTGTCTTATACCCTTCCCCTTTGGTACCTCCACACTCCCATACCCACTACCTCTGCATCCCCATATCTACTTCTGTCAAGACTTGAGCGCTTGAGTGATAGGATTTCATCAGATCCAACTTTTTTGCATTTCACACCTTGCTCTGTCTAGCCTTGAGCTCCCTTGCAGCAAGTAGAATTAGTGATGTCCTGGGTTGGGCTTAAGCCTAGGCTGATCCCAAGCTGAGCCCTAGAAAGCCTGAGCCAAGCTGGGCCCAAGCCCTGGAAAGCCCGTTGGAAGGGCTGGGCTTGAGATCTGGGAAGCCTGAGGCTTTTGGGTGGGAACCTCAGTTGTTGCCACCATCGAAGATCTGACTGTAGAACGATGGACAACTTATAAGTAGACAATGTAGAATCGTAATGTGAGCCTGTCCCTGACAGATGCTCAGCAGGTCAGCATGACACATGACCTAGCCAAAAGCTCGCAAGCTTTGGCTAACTTGTGCATCATGCCAACATGGCAAGCATGTGCTGAAGTATTTGTCACCCGTGGCCTACAACCACCCATAGCCACCCATGTCAACACATACCAAGGTGCATTTCCATTTTCATTACATGTGTACAAATTAATATATGTCTGTGGCAGTCTGCCATACTCCCTAGCTCTGCTTGATGAGACGATCATATGCCCTCCTTTGGTTGGCCTCTCTTTGTGTCTCTGTCTGTCTAACAAAAATACAAATCTTTCTTAAGAGTCCAAGTGTACTCAAAAAAACCGCGCCTGTGAAATCTTTGCTGTCCCCCTGTGCTCCTCTTGTACACTTTCTCTCCTTTGCTCTTGCCAACAACAGGACATCATTCCTTAGTCCTGCAATGCTTCATGGAGCCGGACTTGACTTGACTGCAATGGATCACCTTGAGCAGCTTGGTTAGGCCCCCAGAGTCTGCTACTGGCCATTTGCACAGGAATTTGGTTTCATCACCCTTGCAGCTATGGTTGGTTGTACTCTGTCAGCTCTTTATGGTAAGGAACTGTGTGCTCTCACCTGTCTAAAGACCCTAGTGCAGTCAGCTTCCATTTTCCATACTGCATGCCGGAAACCTCGTCAGGGCAGGAAAGGATATGAACAGAATTTGAGCTGCAGGTCACCAAAGGTGCAGGAGGCCTAGAGGCAGTGGTGAGCAAGGTGGGGGTGACTACCAGATCACTCAAATGCCATGTGGGTGATGTAGTGATGAATGTGAGTGACAATGGAGGCAAGAGAGTGTGAAGATAAAGAAGAGTGAATGGGAGTGAATGGGGTTGATTCCCCTGACACTTGCTTTGAGCAATGCTTTTTTTCATATAGGAACTTTAGGCGTTGATGGCTTATATCTCTATGTAATCACTAGCAATTTACTTGTCATAAAACATGAACCTGGGTGGTAGAAAACTTTGTAAACCACATCCAGAGCTGATCCACATCCGGTTCAACGATAGTAACCTTTAACTGCGAGGCTCGCAGGAGCTTGAAGGTCAGATCGACAAGGCTAGGGAGGTGATTCATCTCCTACTTTCCATAACATGAACGAACCCACTGGACCATCAAACAAAGATGACTGCATTGAAATAAATGAACTATCAGGTGTCGGAACTACACGCCGCTGTAAATCTTCCTCAAAGTGTGCGCAATAGGAGCTTCCCGAAAATGGAGTCAGACCATCACCAAACCGCTGCCATTGCCACTAATCCCGGATACTGCAATCGCAGGTCTCTCCTTGTGCTCAAATGGTAGATCCCCGCGAGTAGCCAACGACAGAGGTCCAGAGCCTCGAGTGAGCAGTGCAATGCGGGCAGCGCGTCCTGCCAGGGTACTTGGGTCAAGGAGAGCCTGCAGCCCAGCAACGTCTTCCGCCCCCGGCAAGGTTGCAATTCTATAATAAAATTGTTTAACATAAGTCGACACCGTTGATATTCTCCTTACATGCTTTCAAGGGTAGGCAGTAAAAGAAAGCCGTCCCTAAAGGCATCGTATTCGGAGACGTCGTCGATAGCTCGACGCGTATCTTCGAGGTCAAGGGTGCGCAAAAATATGGAATCTGTTCCCTCAATCTCTTGTATCACGGTGCGAAAGCGTCTCTCCAGGCTGAATTTATTGATCCCGCCTTCTTCTGAAAGCGATACGGTCAACCAGGATGGGATGCGAGCACAATGCCACAATGGCCTTGTTGTAACGGCATACCACACGGGAAGAGACACCTGCAACATTGTCAGCTTGAGTCAGTTAGTCGGGAATGAGAATTGTACGATGTGAGAGGGCTCCTTGGGGGATACATATATCTTACTTAGATCAAGGTCAGCCAAGCTCAAGGAAAATGGTTGAAGTTCAGGATCGTCGTCATCGAGGCCTTTGCATCCCCGAATCGCGTTAGAAAGAAGCACCATACTGCGCTCGACGGTAAATCTTGCGTCCTCAACATCTCTTTGGTAATTGTCGGACGTATTCTGTGTAGACTGAGTTCGGGCGCAATCCAGCTCCCGCTGAGCGCAGGCGAGGAAGTATTCCCGAGCCGTTGAGAACGGACCTCTGTCCAGCTGTAGCTTATTGCGTCCATCTACGTAAAATGGCGGGCGAACAATTGGCCCGACGTGAAAATCATCTGAATTCGACGAAAATAAACTCCCAATGGCGTCGAAACGATGCCGAAAGAGCTCGATAGTCCAACGAGCTACTTGAGCAACAAGATCTTCCTGTTCGGAGCCCGTGAGGCTCGAAAAGATCGTTGCTAGTTTGACGCCAGGGATCTATAAGATTTGTAGTTTTCAGAGGGTGAGGTATGTGAGATGTTGATACGAACCTTCTCTAATAACATATACACTCCCAGTGGATGTCCCGCGACTAAATTAAGGTGAAGCACCCGGGACACAGGGATCGATGTTTTTCTAGCCAGATAGTTCATCGTGGCCGCCTACAACTAAGTCAGGGTGCATTTCATCGCAGGCGGAGGACGACTTTGCCCACCTCGGATTCCATAACATAACTCGGCAAAGATGAGGACTGAATACGAGCTATGATATCTTTCCCGTCCGCAAGAGTAACGTTGATCGTCTATTTCCAATAAGAATGATTGCCTGGATTAAAATATATGGATCAGACCTTGCAATACTCGTCTGTGTCACAGATTCAGCGGAAGCCCTTTGTCCCTTCATTATGACTTGGGCAGCAGGACTTACTCTTCCCCACTAGTTCCAACTCTGTCATCTCAACGCCAATGTTGGTGAAGACCGCCTCTTTCAAAGCCTCCAAGTTTATCCCCAGAGCAGGCAGAGTGTACGCCATTTATGATATGTGAGCAAGAGAAGAAGGCGATATGATGGTTATCGATGTGAGGTAAGTGAGTACGCGTGTTGGCCACGTGCCACCCACATGGCTATCGATTCAAATCGGCACCCAAGTGCCATGTAGAAATGACAAGACATAAGCACATGTCCTAGCTGGAGAAATGTGGTTGAGAACACAGTACGAACTTGTTCGACGCTGCCGTTCAGAAACATAGGCAACCTGATAGTTAGAGCCCATAGCTGCCCGTAGCTGTCCGCGTTAATACGGGGCCCTGTCCATGTTTTCAGAGCGCCCGAATAGCAGGTGGTTTGTTCGTGGGGATGACGGAGCAAGCTGTGATGCACTTGATAGTTTGACTCCTTCGCCGCGACTGGACAGACTCGGATGTCTTAACGGCTAGGGTGGATACGCTAGACACCACCGTATAGGAGAATAGGCCGTATATAAAGGCATTCGAACGCCCAATATGGATCAGTTGTAGTCACTAGTGGCAGTGAGGTTGACGAAATAAAAATTCATCTGTCAGGACAGCATGCTCATAAGAAGGTCTTCTGAACCCGAGTCTTAGCAGGAAAATTGGACTATACCGAATGTTTCGTCGCATTTGTGAATAGCAGAATTATAAGCGGTAGAAGTTAGCCATTGCCTGTTCAGCAGAATAGCAAGGCGCCGAGTAGTGCGGAGTGAGCCAGGCATGTGGGTCAAGCAACTGTACAGCGGCTGAACCGAAAGCTAAGTTTTTCTCACAACTTCAAGACCTCAAGGAAGTGCACATCGGTTCGCAGTAAGTCAGGTAGCACCGAGCCCCAAATAACAATACGGCTAATGCGCAATAGCAACCCACAGAACTCATAAATGGCCTCTCGTCCCACAGTCAGTGTTCGTACCGGGTCTGGTGGTCAGTACAAGACATTCGCTGAGGGCTTGCTTCTGACGCATGTTCTGCCACAGAGGCTTCGACCTCTCTTACCCTGCCTGCAGTTTTCACTGCCCCCATTCGTCTCGATGTCGTGCAGCAAGTGCACAGTACGTGAGCGTTAATTGGTTGTATATTCATGTTTCGAGCTTTGTTTGACAGAGAGCATCGCCAAGAACAAGAGGCAGCCATACGCCGTTAGTGTTAAGGCTGGCCACCAGACTAGTGCCGAGTCATGGGGTACTGGTCGCGCCGTCGCCCGTATCCCCCGTGTAGGAGGTGGTGGTACTCACCGTTCGGGCCAGGTGCGCACTGACCTTCAGATAACCTGCCTTACTTCTACTTATTTGAATCAAGGCGGCTTTTGGCAACATGTGCCGTGGTGGTCGCATGTTTGCTCCCACCAAGATCTGGCGTAAATGGCACGTCAAGGTAAACCAGAATCAGCGTCGCTTTGCTGTCGTCTCTGCGCTTGCGGCTTCTGCCTTACCCTCCCTCGTGCTCGCACGCGGGCATCGTATTGAGGAAGTTGATGAGGTCCCGTTGGTTGTGCCGACCTCCACGGAGGGCCTAACCAAGACTAAGGAAGCCGTGGAGCTACTCAAGGGTCTCCGGGCTTACAGGGACGTCGCCAAAGTTTCGAACTCGCGCAAGCTCCGGGCTGGCGTTGGTAAGATGAGAAATCGCAGGCACCGCCAGCGCCGTGGCCCTCTCATCGTTTACAATGAGGACAATGGCATTGTCAAGGCCTTCAGAAACTTGCCTGGCGTTGAGATTTGTCAGGTCACTCGATTGAATCTTCTGCAGCTCGCTCCAGGTGGCCACCTTGGACGTTTCGTGATCTGGACGGAAGGCGCATTTGCTCGCCTTGACGAGGTCTTTGGAACACACGAAAAGGCTGCGCTTCTCAAGAAAGACTACATGTAAGCATCTTTGAACCTTTTATTTAATAATACCACTGACGCATACATTTCAGCTTGCCATCGGCAAAGATCACTAACCCAGATGTCACACGGCTGATCAACAGTGATGAGATTCAGTCAGTCGTTCGCCCTGCTGGTTCCAAGATTCAAAAGCGCCCTTGGACGCAACACAAGAACCCCCTGAAGAATAAGGGTGTCTTGTTCCGCCTCAACCCATACGCCAAGACTGTGCGCAGACAGGAGCTTCGTGAGTTGATGGTATAAAGTAGATCGCGTTGTCTGACAACAATCGTTTTCAGTCAGTCAGGAGCGTATCAAGAAGGCGGGTAAGAAAAAGGCCAAGGCCCAGTCTGCTGGTGGTGCCTTCATCAAAACGATATTCGCGCCTTGAGAATACTCTGATACGATTTGAACATGCGCCTTATGTCCTATACCTAGTCATGCCCCCAACATGCGTTTAGGTGTTGATCTATGATCATTAAGTGCGACGTTTTCTGGCGGAGAACGGTGCTCTTAACCTCGGAGCAGGTTGCTCACCGTTACTGCATTGCAGACTCCTGCTAGAGGCTGCACAATAGTCACTAAGGAGGCTCGTTTGTTTCTGCCTAGCGTCGTCGTTGAATCTGATGGGCACATGGGTCGTCTGCCCTTTACAAAATAATTCTATGCTGTGTCCTCTTCACAACCAGCGACACCCGGGGCCCTTTTCTGCCAGTGCCACCCACATACATAGCCATGGCTCAGCTCACAGATATCCCAAACGAAATCCTCCTTCAGTTTGTCTCCTGAAAGCTCTCATTGCAGCTCGTAGGGTCAGTCAACATTGGCGATATGAGTCGGCCAATTCGTTGATCTCTCGCCCTTTATTGAATGATCATCGCATGTGGGTCGTGGACACCTGGATAATCTTCTGGCCAAACATCCGTGCCTCCCAGAGGACTTCTGCGTCTGGATTCTTGAATGGCCTGCCCGCCGCGCCGTCATACGCGGATGCTGGCCAGGTCTTCCTGTTACCGGTCTGACGGATTCAAATTTGAAACCTGATATATGTGGAGAAGATTCGCGGGTCTAATCCGCTGTCTACCCTTTCGAAGTATTTCATCAACTGGCAAAATGTTTTATGGCAAACAGTGGCAGACTGTGCCCTTTGATCTGGAGAATACTAACTCTACCAGTATCGTGTAGATTCCCGACGAGGGTTCTGTAGTTCATACTCATGATCATAATTACGTATCTCGTTACTCGAATAAAAGGGGAGGAAAAAAAAAGACGAAAGAAAAGAAAATACCTCGTCCAAAAATTATGCTTACAGTAAGCCCTTATGGATTGCCATCATGCATGTTGCATCCAGTGACTATGACCGCAGGCAACGCCAGAAACATTCTCACACGATCGAGCCCAAGCATAACGAACTCAGGATGATATCATCAACGATTTTACGAGGAACACTTAAGGGGTGATGCATCGCCAACTCTCCACAGACAGCGTGGTATTGTCATTTGCAGAAGAGACAACGAGGGTGTAAGAGCATATATAGTGAGATGGGTGTCAATGGATAAGCCTAAGAATGTCCTGAAAGACAGTGCATTAAAAGGATCAGTATCTTTATGAATACAAAAGGCTCCAACGCGAAAGATAAGAACATAGTTGACTCAATCGCCGAATCTGTGAAGCAATGCTAAAGCCTCTCGTCAAGCATATGGATATGAAACTTGACTGACCGATCTGGCATGAGCACCGGAGCGACGAGGCTCCAAATATAAAGCACCATGCAAACCCAGCTGGACACGACACGCATCCACATGGCCGGCTTGGAGCGGCCAATGTAGAAGTCGGGCTCCTTTCCCGGATCGCCTTCAGTCGCCTTGAGGACTTGCCTGGAATATTGTGAGGATATTTAACAGCGCGCAAGATGATCGACATACCAATCCGTGAGTAACATTGCTACGTACATGGCACCCATCAAAAAGATGGCATGGAACCATGCATACTACAACGTAAATTTATCGTCAAATGTCACACAATAGAAATTTGGCAGCAAACCACACATTATAACGAGTGCCAGTACGTTCATCGTCTCGTTCCTCCCCTGCAATGCCGTCGTCTTCATCTTCAACATCCTCCTCGTCCAGAGCAGATGCAGGGATGGCACCCGCCTCAACCGCCGCCAAAAGTGCTTGATACCTTGGCGTCTCGGTCCTCGACGGCTGGGATGTGATCAACGTGACACCGCCATCAGAAGCCGTATCATTCGTGAGTTGGATCGCACCCTCTTTGTGCCTACCAACAAGGGCTCGGCTCTGCGTTGCGGCGCGGCTGGTAGAATACGCGATCGCAATGAAAGTGAATACGGCACCCAAAACGACTGTGGTCGTCCGCGTCGCCGTTGCACGTTCATGAAGGGGATTCCTGCAGGCTGAATTGGAATGGTTCCCGACAGCAGACATGATAAGGTAGGTGCAATAGACAGCGACTACGCCGGACTGGGCTAATCCAGAGCGGGGGTTAGCCTCTTGTACGGCAGGATGAACGCAAATGATGGTGATGATAATACAAAGGGAAAGATTGAAGGAAATGAAGAATCGATTGAGGGTACACCCGTCACTGGCGAAGAATCCATACATGACACCTGTGAGAGTCACCGCAGTGATGTACATTGCAGCAGTTGATCCGATCAGGATGTATTGCCAAAGGTTAGACTCTGATGCCTCCCACTTTTCGAGACAGGTCTCCGACCAGGAGTGGGCAAAGTCGACAAGGAGAACAAGCCCGAGGAGGATGAACAAGGTTGCGCCGACGAGAGAGATATAGTTGCCCCAAAAGATAAAGAAAGGGGTTGGAATAACAAATGATATAGCTACAAGCACGAACCAAAGAAGAACTTTGGGCCCCCACCAGCCATTCTGAATAGCGGCACGTTTCGACCGAGTATCCTTCACACCAATAAGGGCAGCACCGACGAGGGCATGGAAGAGAGAAAGGGCGAAGCAAATGCGGTGGACGGCCAGAACACCATAACATCCTCCATTTGGACAATCTATCTTGATATAATCATAGCTGATCTTCTCAATTTGGCGAATCGCGAATGGCGTTTTCATTATCCAGGCGAGAAGCGAATTGAGGGCGAATATGATCTGCAATACATTCTAAGGACAGCAATGCCTGCTAGTACGCTCTACAACGCACCGCAAAGCCGACTCGAGTGGCAATCGACGAGTTGCAGTTGCATGACTTGAAGAACATACTCGCTAGACTATAAGCGTCAAGACCTCATCCTCCAGCGATCCCGCTGTGACTGACCAGCAGTAGAGGTGCAGCAGAATGCGAGGCCTGCTAAACATGATGAGCCGACGGTGCCCAGCACGCCTGTCAAAGGGAGCGAAAGTAACAGTCCCATGGTATGGTTGAGAGTGGGCTCGTGACAGTGACAAGTAACACTTGACTGCCGCCAACCATGTCAACTAACGTTCTCATTACTTCGTTCTCCCCGTTTCCGACGGTAGCTCTATCCCTTCCACACAGTACGCTGCTATCATCTATTCCAACACTTCTCGCCAGTCGTTTCAAATCTTTTCCTGAGCCCCGCGACCTCCACATCTCCCTCCTGTCTGGGCCTGCGCTAGATTCATACACCACTCTTTCCGATCTCCACACACACCATGTTTCTGTCCGCGTCACACCAAGTCTCCGTGGTGGAAAGGGAGGCTTTGGATCTCAACTTCGTGCAGCCGGAGGCCGCATGAGCAGCCAGAAGACTAGTAACAACGACTCTTGCAGAGATCTTAGCGGTCGGCGTTTGAGCACTGTGAAGGAAGCGAAAAAGTGCAGTTCTTTTTTTGCCATATCCTAACAGTTGACTTTTGACCAGAGACACAGACTCGCTGCCTACCTGGAATCTGAACCTGAACGCAAGAAGGCTGCTAGTGAGGCACGCAAGGCAAAGATTGAGGCCTTGGAACGCCAGCTGGGGATTGAGAGCTCGTCGTCGAAAGGGAACGAAGGGGATAAGTCGGCAGGTACCAAGCGTCGTTTCGATGATACCGAGTATCTGGAGCAGAGCCGGGAAATTGTCGATTCTGTCAAGAGTGCCGTCACCGCAGGTATTTCTACTCCCCCGAGCCCTTTATCTAAACCATTAACATGCTCGTGCTTTAGGCCTATTAAAGAAGAAGAAGAAAGCGAAGACTTCACATCAGCCAAGTGAGGATACACCTACAGCCGCAGCGCTATAAACCGGAGACATCAGCTCGGCTGTATCTGTTTACTGTACTTAATCTTCTATGCTTTAAATATACAATTATAAATATAGCAACCCTTGTTGTCATATGCCCGAGCGTGAAATAGGTCAAGGTCACTGGTTTAGTAAGTAACTTCAAACTTCCACACGCGTGCCTGCCCCCGTGCCCCGTCTAACGCTCCTTTCACCACCTCCGGGGCTTGCATCGGCCTGGTTCGCCATGGCGCGGCGTCTTCTGCTCTTTATGGCGTTGGTCTCTCTGCTGGCGATTTTGTCCCAGTCTCAGACAACGTTAGGCATCCCCAAAGTACTAATTTTCTCCAGAACTGTCGAGTGAGCGCAGTTGCCGACTATTGTCCGTCCAGCACGTACAGTAACCTGACACTTGCGAAGCTTCCGTCATGATTCCATCCCCACTGCCATCAATGCATTCAGGCAACAATCGTCGTCGCATAATATTCAATTCGACAACACTGAAGACCAAACGCTCTTTACGGATTCGTACCTCAGTCAATATGATGCAATAATATTCCTGAGCAACACTGGTCAAGGTCTGTGCCTGTGCCTAGCACTGGCTGTCTCTACTGCAATGTCTGTAATATCAGTTCTGGATGATCCTGGCATCGTAGCCTTTCAGAACTGGGTTAATATGGGAGGCAACTTCATTGGCATCCATGCGGCCTCGGACTCTTTGCGGAATAACACCTTTTTCGAGCAAGAACTAGGTAATTATGTTGTTGAAGCAGCAATATCCTGCTGATCGATACTCTCAGGTGCTCACTTTCGTGATCATGCGAATTTACAGAACGCAGTTCGTTTCCCCCTTTGCCTCCGAAGGCCATGCCTCAGTTTCGCATAATCTAGACGGTGACTGTGCTCAATTCTTCCCATCCCAGCACAAGCATGCTACCGCAGCGCTGGGCAGTACAGGATGAGATGTACGTATGTTTCCTTGTCGTTCCCGACACTTGGCTCACCTACCATCGAGGTACCACTTCAAGAGCGATCCTCGCGCAGTCGGTGTGGTAGTGCTTCTTTCTGCGGACCCTTCTACCTTCTTCGGTAGCTACAGTGCTCAATCTTACATGCTTGTGCTAAAAAACTCTGAACGAAGATCAAACTGCACCCGACCCACAGGAGGGCTCCCCCAGTCCTAAAGGTAACTTACACATTATTTCATCCCTTGTGCTTCTGACGAAGATTTTGACACAGCTTGGTATCAGGAGCACGGTGCTGGTGCCAGTGCCAGTGCACCTGGCCCCGTTGGACGCAGCTGGTATACAAGCCTTGGCCATTTGAACGAGACTTGGCAGGCGAGTGCGTGTCTCGCCCTCATATTCTCTAAGGCTGAGACAGCGTGCATGATCACAGGATAGTACATTCATGGCACACGTCATGGGCGGACTCACTTGGGCCCTGGCATCGAATACCACTCGTGCATTCAACGCCAACGCAAAAGTAGGCAATCCCAGTTTGTCAAACGGTGGTAATACTTCCCCTGCCGCGGCAACAGCGCAGACATCGTGAGCGATCTTTGTGACATCATTTGTCTATCAGCTGACCTGAGAGCGGCGTCGAAAGGTCGTCGCCTGCGCCAACGGCGGCCACTAAGCCTTCTGGAGCCGTGGCTATTCAAAGCGGTCCATTCATTATAATGACCGTGACCTGCATGCTCGCTACTGGACTTCTTTTCTTGTCAGGTTTCTAACCTTGTCTGCACACTATAGTTATTATATCCGCCGCGATGGACAAATACTTTACAATGGCTTTGTATAACATTTGACTCACGAAATGTGTTCTTTTACAAGCCATGCGAAAGGCACTGTATTTTCTGTTATAAGGGTACAAGGAGGGAGATGGAGACAGAGACGGAATGGAACTCAATGCGCAATGCGCGAGACGAAACACTAGTGAGGACTGCTGTTAACTCACTCAACCGGACTCAAGCTATGTGAGTGGACGGGCTGAAACCGATCAATTTGTTGTAACTAATGATCTAGCTACTTATACAAGTCGGTCATAGGGGTGGGATACCGGCAGAAAGTCTTGGAACATGAGCCGGTATTATGACTGGTGATGAGTCACGGAAGTAGCACATGGATGTGACAGCAGACAGATCACTAGCTAGATGAGTGGGGAAAATACTAGAAATAACGGGAAAAATACTACTGGATTCACAACATTTTCGTGTCTAGTTGTCTGCTGAGCGAACTAATCCAAAATAATCTCACTATCACGGCCCGCACACTAGTACTGATCATCACCAACATGTTAATTGGCCATAGGTGGTTCTTCCTGCAATCGACTCTTCCTAGGCTACTTACTTTGCATGGTGCGGCACTGGCAACTTGGTGGGAACGTCACCGTACACCATCATCAGCAAAATGCCCAGGATATTGCAAAGTCATACATATGTAAATTACTCTATACTGGGTGGGTACCCGTGCTTCGCACGGAGGTTAGGTCAAACACATCAGTAGGGTCAAGTGAATCGGTAAGGTCAAGTGCATCGGGGTAAATAAAATGGCATCATGTGAAATATATTCCTGTTCATATAGTATCATGAATCATGTATGCACCCATGGAACAGCCAAACATGCAAACCTCATCCTCCCAGCAACTCTAGACATGAAAGTGGTAATGGTCTTGACTGAATCATCAGAGATTATAAGACTGCACCTATTGTCATAATCCACAGGTTTCAAAGCTTTGAGAAGGCGCCCATCTCAAAGAACAGAAAAGTGGCTCTGTTCTGTCAGGAGCTGGGGTTGATGTGCCACTTTGGGTGTTGCTGCACTGTCTCAGAAACAGGAGAGACATCATGAAATCTGCCATGAAGGACTCATCGAAATGATGGAATCCATGCACCACCAGACACATGTCAAAAGTGAATATGTTACATTCTAGTAGCGATTCCTTGCCCTTGTGCATTGTGAAATAGATCCAATAGTGGTCTTGGGGACCCTGAATTTTGATGATCCTTTTATCTGGGAAGATATATGCCAGCTGGTCCCCTGATGACACTCTCAGAGAACCAGAAACAGTACCAAAATCAGAAATGGGGGAAGACCCAAAGCGCAGTTGGATTCAATGTGACTCCTCTGACCGGAATGACAGTTCGAATATTGTTTCTGAGCTAGTTATCGTATATGTGCTCACTGTTAGAAGACAACACATACCTTTTGTATGGTCTGACCCGCGAACTTGGCTTGACCTTGGTGATATTGCTAGGCAGCATTGGTTCTGATGATCATGGTGGTTGTGGAGAAAACTTGGCGAGATGAAAACTCCATATGGTGAGGACGTCATTGAGGCCGGCACTGGGCTAGGGCGCCGAGTTATTAGGGCTGTTAAAAAAATCGTGAAGTGCTTTCTGAGGAAGATAGAGCTATATGTAGACCGGAGACACCGCCTGAACGGACATGAACAGGGCTGCGATGAGTCAATATCCTTGGACCTCTGATAGGTACGTAGCCGGACCTGGTCAAAGACCTTCTCAGCTGTGTCAAGGTTAGATATTCAGAGCCCGATGAGTCAATAACGTCGGACCTCTGGTAAGGTAAGTAGCCAGATCTGGTCAGAGACATTCTCAGTTGTGTTAAGGTTATATATTCAGAGCCTGCAGACAGGCGAGGTTGATGGATGTCCATAGATATAGGTGGATGGTATGTTAACATGGCCTTAACAATGTCTGCGGCGAGGTGGGCTGACATGGTATATTCAAAGCTTGACGGATGTTGCCGAACTATGGTAATAAAGGGCTTAAATGCAGTGAATACAGAGGTTGTTGGCGTAAGGGTGACACTACAAGCTCTTGAGGACAAGAACAAGCACCGCCGCCACCAAGGGTCGCACCGAGCAACAGACAGTGGGCAGGAAAGTGCTGCTGAGGAGCAGCGCGAAGCGCATGACCGGCAACGAATGCCACCGCCGAACATCCCATCCATGCAGGATGTACGGTTCAGAAATGAACTGAGGAACCGCGGGACCAACATGGCCCCAGCAAAGGATGGCAAAACCATCCAACAGGCGATCTGTGAGCAGGTGGCCTCGGAAATTGACCCCAAAGACATGGCCGTGAGCCTGGAGCTTGAAGTCGAACACTGGCAACAGAAAGAGGTGCAAGCTGCCCGTCGCTATACGCGTGCCCTGGAGCTGTGTCGACAGCACGTTGAAGAGGTGGTGATGTGAGCGCAGACCACCCAGCTACCGAATGAACAGCAGGAGCATGTTGTTCAGGAGGCCAGACAGGCACGTTCTGCTCTCTCAAGCAGACTACGAGTCCAGAGCACGGGATTGACAGGGGACACCTGACATCAATCCCCGCAAAGCAGTGAGCAGTTAGAGACTGCCACACCACGCACAGCTGTGCAGCTGCGCGAAAGGTGCATTGCCTTGACCTTCAGTCAAGGCATCCCAGATCAGATCGAAGGCCCACAGGAGCCATACAACGGTGTCACATGGATGATCCATGTAGCGCTCACAGATGCTGCAGACATGGACCCAGAAAAGTCCATGCTCGTGAAGGCCAGCGTAAAGCTGGCACACCCTGAGCCATACACTGGAGGTTACGACCTCAAAGAGTTTGAGGGATAAGGCTGAACACGAGTCCAGATCAACTCGTGAGTACTCATGAGTTGATCTGTGGGAATACCCGTGAGTAGGATCCTATGGGTAATGGGTACCCGAACTCAGATACCCGTGCGGATCTGAGTATCTAGTTTATGTTTGATGCAAAAACCCACGGGTAACTCGGATCTGTGGCAAGTTGCAACATTACAAACAAGCTAGTCTAAAGCTAGTCTACTATTCCCTGGTGGTTTCTGGCTCATCCACTGGCTTCTCCCCAAGCTCTGTCTCCTTTTCCTTGCCCTTGTCCTTCTTCAGGTCTGAACATGAAGACTTTTGCTTGAATGCCTGCACTATCTCTGCTTCAGGAATGAACTCTGGTACTCCAAACCATGAGCTCAGCACTGTAGTCGCACGACTGGACTTATAAGACAATGAGTGCCGCATGCGGGAGACTGTTAATCGTCCTCTTGAGAAGGCCCATTCAACCTCGGTGGATGTGGCTGCAGACCAGGACTTGAGAAACTACTTCGAGAATATTATTGACAAGACATACCAGGAATAGATAAGTAATCCAAGGCCATCATGGCAAGCTGACTGCCCCCTTGCAACTGTATTACCAGTATTGAATGGGATCCACGACTGAGGCCAGTGTGGGAGCGGCCAAGTATTCCCAAAGCTCATCACCATGTGGATCCAATCCAAAGTTTTGAACCGAAGCAAAGTAGGATTTCATACCCTGCGACGGATCAATTTGTAAGTCATGACTCAGTAATTCTGTAGCTGAACATACCGAGGGTACTATTGCACGTGTCATGGGGGAATGCGGGGCATCTGGTAAGGCTGAACATGAGTTTGGATCAACTCATGAGTACTCACAAGTTGATCCATGGGAATACTCACGGGTTGGATCCTATGAGTAATGGGTACCCGGGTAGAGATACTCGTGCGGATCTGAGTCTCTAGTTTATGTTTTATGCAAAAACCGGTGGGTAACACGGATCTGTGGCAATTTTTTTTTTTTTTTTTTGTTTCCATTTATATCCATTGAGCTGCGGCTCATGCAGGATAATACATGTCATGTAGCTACTGAGAGTCCATTTCAAAGGTGACAAGTCATCGGCCCTAAGGCAGGGGGGTCCCAAGACGGACTAACTCCCCTATGTACATTAAAAGCTGTAGGTTAGGGGGTAAGCTAGATTCAGGAAGGGGCGCGGGCATGTCCCGTAACGCGACAGAAAGAGTCCTTGGTATGCCTCGCTAGTTACAAAATTGGCCATGCGGTAGAAAAGAAAGAGGAAAGGAGAAGGAGAAAGGATCGTCGCTGTCCGGGGAGGGCGCGGCGGTGCGAGGTCTGGCAAGGCATGACGCGGTCCGGGCATGTGGGCAGGTGAGCAGTCTGTGCGGGCAGGAGCGTAGGCGGCTGGGCAATATGGCAGGGTTGCAGGGGCTTCGGGGCTGTCAAGCGGCATACAATTATTCATCGGCATCCTCAGGACCTGTTGGGGCAAAGACATTAGTAGCTCGGCATTGCATTGAGTTGTGTTGAGGGTGCGTAGTCTGTGGGAGGAAGGAAGGGGAGGTTAGTAGCGGGTAGCAGATCGGGGAGGGGGAGGAAGATGTTTTGGGATGAAATCGCCTGGTGGCTTCAACGTAGTCCAGCATGTGGTCGATGCATTCGAGGTCGGACAGGAGCTTGGATAAGTCTAGTGCGTCTCGTCTCAGTGAGTTGATGAGGCTTTGCCGCTGTTTGGCGTGGGCGAGGCAGGAGAGGAGGAAGTGGCGGACTGATTCTTCCTTTTGGTTGCACAACGGGCATAGTGGGTGTCAGGGGACACCCTGTTTTCCAGTTCCAGTTCCGACACCACACCCAGTTCCGACTCCATTTCCGACTCCGCTTCCGGTTCCGATTCCATCTCCGCCTCCGCTTTCTGAAATGATTCCGCTTCTGGGAGAACTTCCACCAGTTCTGTTCGCCTCACCAGTTCCACTCCAATTTCCGACTTCCACTCTCGGAACAGTGTCGGAAATCAAGTGACTCGCGTAATAGGTGGCATCAAGGGTCGATCAAGGGTCAGGGTGGTCAGGGAGATGCAGGGTTGATGGCGGGTGCCAAGTGTTGTCCCTGGCTGTGCAGCGTAGTATAATACGGGCTCGCTGACATTGGGGGTCCTTAGACTTTTCTCTTTGGATTTCCCCTTGTCAGGTGAGAATCCCCTCTCTTGTATACTCTGTTCATTTATACATACTTTGGATTTCCCCTTGTCAGTTGTGTGGTAGTGTGATCTCCACAACTAGCCAGGGTTGCCCTTACAGCAGAAAAGTCTCTCCCCTAGAATGTTGTGATAAACAAAAACAAAAGAAAAGTCAAAAGAAACACAAACTACATTCACGATAGACGTCGGCGCAGACGACGATCACACGAATTTTATGACACGCTATATTACCCATAGATCGGGTAATATACAGGAGTTCGAGCGTCGGCCACGTGCGGTCGATCAGGGACGGCGCGCCTATCGGGTGATGGTATCAGCCATGACGTCGACAGGCGCCAGGCCATAGGTACCGAGGGGTACGGGCACCAAACGCCGCAGAGAATAGTAGACTGCGCAGGGGTACAGGGTGTTGTGGAGTGACCTGAGAAAGTCATCTGCAACACATATACTCAATCAGCTGCCACACAAGAGAGGCACAGAGACAGCGGCCCCATCTCCAAGCCCAGCATATATGCTGGGCAGAGTAAAATCAAATCCATTTTCTATTTGAATCCCATGACACGTCTGACTGATTACTATCCTAACAACATGTGGACAGGGGCTTTGTATACTAGGTACAGATCTCTATTTCAAAGCCCAGACAATCCTGACACTATCCCCATCACCCCATGACTTTATGTTACGTATCGAGATTTCCACTAAGTCGGAACTGGAAAGGACAGCGGCTTCAACTTATAGGTTGCGCCCCCAATGAACTATCGTCCTAGGTATTTCGGAAATGAGCCGGAAGTCGGAAAGTACTGGACCAGAGGTTTGGTCGGAACTTGAGTCGGAACTGAGGCGGAAAGCGGAAGACGGAAGGCTGAGAGAGAGACTGAGATCTTGCTAGACTCGCTGTGCTGAGAACAGGAGATGGAGCGAAGGAAATCAAGTATCGAAGGTGATTATCTGATTGCAGAATTACAGACATACATGAGGGGGGTTTTATACAAAGCGCAGAGCAACAAGTAATGGTGTTGTACTAAGCAAATTCCGGAGGAAGCGGAAGTCGAGTACAATGTGTGGGAACTAACTAATTGGGAACAATGGGACTACAAGGGGGGTTCAGGGTAAGGTAGAACAATGGCAAAGAACAAGGGGTCGGGAAAACATATCTGACAACGAACTACAAGGGTGACCGGATATATGGTTTTGATGGATGGCGAGGTGGGTCCGGTGGGTCCGAGTAATAGCGTCGAAAGAACAAGGGAAATGTACAAGGGGCGGAATGTCGTGCGGAACTATTGGAGGGGCGGAAGGAGTGGCGGAACTGAGGGTCGGAAGTCGGAAATGAACGGTCGTAACAGTATCTCCCTTCTAAGGTCGAGCCCCGCGAGACCACAAGTCGGAATCACGTGACTTGTGAACAAACGCGTCGGAGTTAGAACTATAGGCGGGAAACTGTAAGGGCAACCCTGGCTAGTCGTGGAGATCACACTACCACACAACTGACAAGGGGAAATCCAAAGTATGTATAAATGAACAGAGCATACAAGAGAGGGGGTTCTCACCTGACAAGGGGAAATCCAAAGAGAAAAGTCTAAGGACCCCCAATGTCAGCGAGCCCGTATTATACTACGCTGCGCAGCCAGGGACAACACTTGGCACCCGCCATCAACCCTGCATCCCCCTGACCCTTGATCGACCCTTGATGCCACCTATTATGCGAGTCGCTTGATTTCCGACACTGTTCCGGGGCGGAAGTCGGAAATTGGAGTGGAACTGGCAAGGCGAACGGAACTGGTGGAAGTTCTCCCAGAAGCGGAATTGTTCCCGAAAGCGGATGCGGAGATGGAATCGGAACCGGAAGCGGAGTCGGAAATGGAGTCGGGACTGGGTGTGGTGTCGGAACTGGAAATGGAAAACAGGGTGTCCCCTGACATCACCCCCCCTCTAGCGTGCTGCGTCCTCGAAGCACGGGACACAAGGGATTGAAATGCCAGCGAGCGGATTCGGCGAGGGGCACCTGGATGTGTCCTGTAGAACTCCCGGAGTTTGTCAGGAGCGGAAACATCTTGCTCCGGGACCCACGAATTCTCCTCGTACCCATACCCTTCCCATTTCACGAGGAATTGGAGTCGTCCTCGCACAAACCGGCTGTCCAGGATCCGTTCTACCACGTAGTGCTCTTCCCCATCTACAATTTCTGGCGGAGGTGGCGGATGAGCCTTCCGACGTGGAATTGGGTCCTCAAGCATAGGGAGTAACTTCACCACGTTGAAGACGGGGTGGAGGCGGGACATGGACATCGGAAGTCGGAGGCGGTATGCATTCCGTCCAACCCTCCGCGTCACCGTGAAGGGCCCAAGGTAGCGGTGGGCAAGCTTCTGCGAAGGGCGTGTGGTGCGGATGTCACTTGCATCTAGGTACACCTTGTCTCCAACTTGGTACTCTGGGGCAGGAACCCGGCGTCGGTTGTAGTACCTTGCCATGTCATCCTTGGCCTTCGCAAGGGCCGACTTGGCTTCCGAAAGGGTGGAGTCCATGCGGTCTCGGAACTCATTGACCGTCTCGAGTCGGGAGTCAGCCTGGCGTGGTTCGAAGCCCATCCGCGGGTGTCGTCCGGAGTCAAGCATGAAGGGAGTCTGTTGCGTGGCGGAATGGACATGGTTGTTGTATTGGAATTCCGCCAGCGGAAGTAACTCATCCCAGTCATCCTGCCTCTCATTGACAAAGAGGCGGAGATATTGCTCCAACTCCTGATTGACCCGTTCCGTCTGTCCGTCACCCTGCGGATGGTACGCTGTGGTGGTAGCCAGCTTTATGCCGAGCAGGCGGTAGAGCTCCCGAGTCAGTTCCGCGACAAACTGCGGACCTCGGTCGGAAACGACTTGCTTCGGGAGCCCATGCAACTTCCAGACATGTGCAAGGAACAGGCGGGCCGCTCCGAGGGCTGTGATCGTCGTGTGCGTCGGAATGAAGTGGGACACCTTGCTCACCGAATCCACGACGTTCATGATCGCGTCGTAGCCATGAGACTCTGGGAGTTCAACGATGAAGTCGACACTGATGGTGTCCCAGCGGGATTCGGGAATCGGGAGCGGAACAAGTTCTCCGACGGGCGGACGTCGTTGCGCTTTGGTTCGGAGACAAAGGTCACACGTCTTCACGTACTGTCCGATGTAGCGGGACATCTGAGGCCACCAGTAATTCCGAGCCACTAACTCCAGCGTCTTCCACCTGCCAGCATGCCCAGCGACCCGTGTGTCATGGTGCTGGGACACGATGCGACGGCGGAGGTCCGCCCCACCCGGAACATAGACCTTGCCTCTGAAGTGGAGCAGTCCATCACGTTCCGACCATTCCGCTGCCCGTACAGACCGTGAGTGCCCCTTCCGGAGTTCCTCCACTGCCTTCACCACCGACTCCTCCTTCTCTCCATTCCGGTACTGCCTCCGGATATCTCGGAGCATTTCCGCTTCCGCCCCAACTGCAGTTACTCCTTCTAGGGCACGGATTGCAAAGAGACTTGGGCGGAGCAGTGTCATATCCGCGTTGTCTCCACTTCCGCTTCCATGATCCGCACGGCGGGATAGGGCATCGGGCTTGCCCATGGTGCAGCCGGGGCGGTGGTGGAGCATGAAGTCAAACCGGGACAGGTGTAGGGACCACCGTGCTTGTCGTCGGTTCAGCTTCTTAGCCGTGCGGAAATACTCGAGGTTCTTGTGGTCTGTCCAGATCTCAAAAGGGCATAGAGCACCCTCGAGGAAGTGTCGCCACTCCTCCAGCGCTCGGATGATTGCCAGCATCTCCTTGTCATGGATCTCATAGTTCCGCTCGACCGGACTAAGGCTCTTAGAGAAGAAGGCAATCGGATGCCACCCCCACCATCTTCCGATGACTGCTGTGACAAGACCGCTCCGGTAGCTGCGTCGGAAGAATCCGCCTCGACTCGATAAGGGCGAGAGTCGTCGGGAAAGATCAGGACCGGGCGGAAGTGATCAGCTCCTTGAGTTTGTCAAAGGAAGTCTGTTCCGGCTCTCCCACCGCCATCCAACCTCCTTCTTGGTGAGGTCGAAGAGGGCACGGGCGTGGCAGGAGAAGTCCTTGATGAACCGCCGGTAGAAATTGACAAACCCAATGAAGGACTGGACCTCCTTCTTGTTTCGCGGCACGGGCCAATCCGATACACCGGAAACTTTGACTGGGTCCATTTCCACCTTTCCTTCCGACACAATCACCCAAGATACTCTATCCGCGTCCGCTCAAATTCGCACTTTTCCGGCTTGAGACACAGGTTGTACTCCCGGAGCCGTTCCAGCACTCTCCGCACGACTTCCCGATGTTCGGACATTGTTTTCGTGAAAATGAGGATGTCATCGAGGTAGACGCAGACAACCCCTTCTGCTATCATGTCACGGAAAATGTCATTCATCATCGTCTGGAATGTGGCGGGACTGTTGGTGAGGCCAAAGAACATGACCTGTGGCTCAAAGAGTCCTCGATTGGTGCGGAATGCGGCCTTCCACTCGTCTCCCTCCCGGATCCGGACATTGTTGAAGCCCCAGCGGACATCCAGCTTAGTGAAGTACCTCGCCCGCGGAGTTGTGTGATCAGTTCGGAAATGAGTGGAATGGGGTACCGGTTCTTGATCGTGATCGCATTCAAGGCCCGGTAGTCCTGCACAAGTCTGAGCGAGCCATCCTTCTTCTTGATGAAGAACACCGGAGATGCCATGGGTGACTTGGAGGGGAGGATCCTCCCTGTACGGAGGTTTTCCGCAAGGAACGCATCGAGCTCTACCTGCTCCTTGGGTGACAGCGGGTAGACCTTGCAGTTGTGGGCTTTGACCCAGGCTCCAACTCGATGGCGTGGTCCCACAGCTTCCGTGGAGGCAGGGTATCAAACGACTCCTTGGAAAAGACGTCCTCGAACTCTCGCAGGTACTCCGGAATTTCCGCCTCTACTCTATCATGCCTCTTGGAGGCTTCAGCAAGGCGTTGCGAAATATTTCCGGGTGGCGCGGATGTGTTCCGCTCCGGCGGAAGGTTTACGTACAGCAAGCGCTCCCCTTCCGCCAGGATGTCTTCCGGGTCGAGTCGGATGACGTCGGGATCGGAATCGGAATCGGAATCGGAAGTGGAATCCGATTCAAATTCCGCTTCCGAGTCTTTTCTCTGCAAGCAGTGGATGGGGCCAGAACGACATGTCTGTATGAGCCGTTCAGTCTTCCGCTGCTCCTGGCGCTCCTTCCGCAGTTCCGACCTGCACATGTGACACTTGGCTGGACATCGACTCATCAGTACCTTCCGAGTCTGCCAATTGATCTCCGGGTTGTGCTCCTGAAGCCAGGTAAACCCGAGGATGATGTCCTGCTTCCCAGGCTGGTGACTGCAAAGGAAGTGCGTTCCGAGTGTCCATCGTAGCGGAGAATTGTGTCTACTATCTCCGTGATGGACCCTGCCTCATTGGGGCTTCCATCCACATTGAACACCGGGATTGCACGTTGCAACTTCCGCGTGGTCAGTCGGTTCCGTTCCACATAGTCCCGGTCCATAAACTGACCAGTGGCCCCGCAATCGACAAGGGCGGGTCCGGATTTGACTTCCGCCGTATCTGTCGTCTGGATCTCCACCTTAATGACTAGTGACTTGGGGCCAGGGTGGCAGCAACAACATAGCGCTTCGGAAGGCGTCTCTCCCAAGGGCGGATGCGGGATGGATGGGGGTGTCAGATTTGGTTTTTGTGTGACTTTATCCGGTGGGTCTGTACGAAGTGAGGGGAGTGGGGGCTTTTCATTCTCTACTTCAAGACAGGCAAACCGGTTATGTACAGGCAGCAGGGGCACACATCTCACCCGCTGCGTGTCACAAAATCCGATGCATCTTCCGCTTCCGGTAGACCATGTTCCGCATTTTCGGAAAGCACTTCCGCAGTGGGCACTCCATTTATGTCTGCAAGCGCGAGGAACTCTGGAAGGATCTCGAGTTTCTCCTCTGTGGTCATAAGCCGGATATCAAAGGCTTGGGGGCACTCGCGAGCGTAGTGGCCTGGTTGTCGGCAGCGGAAGCAGGTGATAGTTCCGTGGCCTTTTCCGCGCATGCGGTCAACATCCATCGGGGCAGGGCCACTCTTCGAGGGAGGAGGGCTATGGTTCCTAATAGGAGCAGGCGGAGCAAGCATCGGAAATAATTTCCGTGTGGAATGAATGCGCTTCCGGGTTTTGGCACAGGTGGAGTAGGACGAGTGGAACTGCGTGTCATGTTCCGGCTCGTCTCCACAAAGGCCTCATTTGCCTCCCTGTTCCGAGAAACCTTCTGCGCAGCTTGGTACCACCCTTCCGGGTCATCAAAATCCGGAGCTCCATCCCCAAGCAGCGCAACTTGGTTCTGGAGCGTCGGATCAAGTCCTCGTCGGAATTTGATGACGATCGTCTTGTCGTCGTCATATTCCGCAAGGTCCGATGAGCTCCTGGAAGCGATCGATGTAGTCATCGACCGGATCTTTGGCCTGGTACCAGCTCGTCCCCTCGAGCTTTGTAAGGGCTGTGAGCTGCTCGTTTTTCGGGCAGAACTGGTCGGAAAATGTTTTCTCGAACACGTCCCAGTCCCGGAAGTAGTTCCCCTTGCCCTTTGCTTCATGTCGGATCACCTTGTTTGCAAAACGGGCTGCGCGGTCCGATTTGAAAAAGGACAACGTCCAGTGAATCCGAGCCTGGTCGTTCGGAAAGAGGTCTCCGACAATTGCGAAGTAGATGCTGCATGTGTTGAAGAATGCGCGTCCCTTCTCCCGATCTCCGTCAAAGTCCGCCGGAGTTGCGGGTTTGACCTTTGCTAACTTCGCGGACATCCTCTTTTCCGCTAGTTCCGCTTTTCCGAAATCCGGATCATCCAGCATTTCATTTCCACCACCTTGTGGAATATCTAACTTAGCCAAAATCGCTTGTAAGGCTGTTTCAATCGCGGCGGTCTTCATCCGGTTCCGCGTCAATTCTCTTCCATATTCCGAAGACGATCGTCCGGATCCATGTTGGAAGGAGAAATATAGGACGGGATTTCCGGGGTTGGGAGCTCGACGTAAGAAGAGGGGCTGTCGTACGCTGTATGTGCGGAAGAGGTTGCGATCTCCGAGTCGCTGTCTCCGATTCCGAACGCACCTATGGCGAATGCAACGCGCAGTACGACCGCCGGTCCTCTAGGGGAGAGACTTTTCTGCTGTAAGGGCAACCCTGGCTAGTCGTGGAGATCACACTACCACACAATGACAAGGGGAATCCAAAGTATGTATAAATGAACAGAGCATACAAGAGAGGGGGTTCTCACCTGACAAGGGGAAATCCAAAGAGAAAAGTCTAAGGACCCCCAATGTCAGCGAGCCCGTATTATACTACGCTGCGCAGCCAGGGACAACACTTGGCACCCGCCATCAACCCTGCATCCCCCTGACCCTTGATCGACCCTTGATGCCACCTATTATGCGAGTCGCTTGATTTCCGACACTGTTCCGGGGCGGAAGTCGGAAATTGGAGTGGAACTGGCAAGGCGAACGGAACTGGTGGAAGTTCTCCCAGAAGCGGAATGTTCCGAAAGCGGATGCGGAGATGGAATCGGAACCGGAAGCGGAGTCGGAAATGGAGTCGGAACTGGGTGTGGTGTCGGAACTGGAAATGGAAAACAGGGTGTCCCCTGACAGCCTTTTCCTCATCGCCGTCCCGAGTTTTCCGCTTCTTAGTCGCGGGATTCTCCGGCCCCAGTTCACGGAGTTCTAACATCCGACTCAACTTCTCCTTTCGAGCCTTCTGGAATGCGTCCGCTCGAGTTTTCCGTTCCGCCACAAGGTTCACCGGGGTCGCAATCTCCTTTTGCTTCCCTTTTCCTTCCGGAGTCGGTGTACTTTCCGCCGAACCTTCCGAGTCTGACTCTGACTCGTCTGAACATGATTCTGGAAGAACTCTAGTTAATTTCAAGATCATTTCTGCCGGACATTTCCGACTCACCTGATCCCTTTCCGCTTTCTCCGCAGCCGCTTTCTCTGCAGCAGCCTTGTCCGCAGCAGCCTTCCGTGCCGCGTTCCGTTTCCGTTCTCTTCACGGACGCGCTCCTCCTCCTCGCGGCGTTCGCGCTCTTTCCTCTCCTGCTCCTTCGCTCCTTCTCCGACGTTCTTTCTCTTTCCGCGCAGCTTCCTCACCTCGCGTTTCTCGGCCATTTCCTTTTGCGCGAGCATATCAGCGAAGTGCTGTTTCATCTCCGCGCTGGACATCTTAGAGAAATCTACTGGGGCACTCATGATGGAATAGAGAGAAGACGCGTCTGTCTTTCAGCCTATATTTCAAACTCCGACGCGTTTGTTCACAGGTCACGTGATTCCGACTTGTGGTCTCGCGGGGCTCGACCTTAGAAGGGAGATACTGTTACGACGTTCATTTCCGACTTCCGACCCTCAGTTCCGCCATACATTCCGCCTCTCCAATAGTTCCGCCACACGTTCCGCCCCTCCGACATTTCCGCCATTCCGCCCCTTGTACATTTCCCTTGTTCTTTCGACTCTATACTCGACCCACCGATCTACCTCGCCATTCATCAAAACCATATATCCGGTACCCTTGTAGTTCGTTGTCAGATATGTTTTCCCGACCCCTTGTTCTTTGCCATTGTTCTACCTTACCTGAACCCCCTTGTAGTCCCATTGTTCCCAATTAGTTAGTTCCCACACATTGTACTCGACTTCCGCTTCCTCCGGAATTTGCTTAGTACAACACCATTACTTGT